>PYUH01000084.1:430452-500118 GCA_016808085.1 Suaeda aralocaspica | reverse complement strand
TAATAATAATAATAATAATAATAATAATAATAATAATAATAATAATAATAATAATAATAATAATAATAATAATAATAATAATAATATATTAATATTAATAAGAAATTTGTTTTGTGGAGTGCACGGTTTCCGAAGTAGGGAAAGTTACGAAGTAGAGAGAGTGTATGTTAGTGAATGAGAAGAAGTGAATATGAAGTTACTGTTTGAAGGTTAGTAGAGGGGGTATTTATAGGGTCGGAAGTAACGTAAGCGAGCACCAAGGCGCCGGAGGAGTGTCAAAAGGCACAGGAGCGAGCACCAGGGCGCCCCAAATACGCCTGGGCGCTCAAGGTGGGTGCTAGGATTCTTAGGGAGCTCTAGGGCACAGACAATTTGAACGCCTGGGCGCTAGTTGGGCGTCTAGGCGCTTCCCCTGCGTTGTGGCACTCAAGTCCCTAATTTCCAAATTTCACGAGGAGGATCTCTGATGCATCCTTTTTTCGCATATATACTTCCATAAATCAAAATATTTCGATATATTATGAAATTATACGAAATTTACTTCCATAAAAAATTTTATTCACTTCCATAACCAAGAGTTTCCATAAACCGAAGAAACCTCTCTTGAAATTTCGTTGAATCCTGTCACATTCATAGGCTTAAACTAATTTCTTTTATTTTCGAAAATGAAATTAGAAGTGTGAATTAAAAAGTACAATGAAAATAAAATTAGAAAATGAAATGTATAAAATAAAATGAAAATTAGAAAATTATTTTAAGCATGTTTCGACCATTATAACTCATCATCGGCTATAACCTTTTTGACAACAATTTTATTTATTTAATTATTTATATATTTAATCATTTTCAAGCAATCGACTTTTAGGAATCGGACATATTTGTGACGTGGTACACGATAATCATGAACCATTGGGCGAGACCAATTATAGGTGTCTACAATTACCCATGCTTTGACTGAGTTTGCAGAGACGACTAGTCTTATAAAACGAAAGTCAAAGTACTTGGTCCCTGCAAAACAAAAGGGTTAGTTTCACCTGCACCAAGATGAAATATTCTCGAAAAGTGCTACGTTTGTTGAAGATGAAGAAAGGTCTCCTTCAGATGCTGTGTGATCGTATAGCAGGTTTCGGAAGAGGCGTTTATACCATCCAGAGATAGATTGTTTGAGATCAAGGTTAATCGTCAAACGATCTAATCATTTCCGCTTTGGACTCAGCTTGGCCGTAGGGAAACGTGATGATGTTATAGATTGTCTACTTGTTGTCTTCTTAATTGTTCGACCTGATTTGGCTTTCAGGGGCATTTTAGTAATTTTGATCCGACTTGTCTTTAGGGGGCATTTTGGTAATTTTGACTCGATTCGTTTTTTGGGGGCATTTTAGTAATTTTGATGAAGACTATTGGTAATTGGCGGCGGAGAATGTCAGAGTATCTGAAGCAAATCTTGCTCGAAGATAAAAAAAAATAACGAAGTCCCCTAAAGTGCAAAGGGGGCCCCATTGGGGGTTCCAAAAATCGCCACATGGGTGCCGGGGTGCAGGCTGGGTGCCATGGCGCAGCCCCAGCATCTAGGCACTCGGTGTTGGGCCCTCTAATTTCTGGTTGGTCCATGTAAACTTATTTTGAATTGTTGCATTTTGCTGTTGTGTTTTGTTCGCGTTTATTGTACTCACACAAACACAACATGCTTTGTTTGGTCTTCTTCTTCTTTCTAACAAACCAAACCAAATCCCCATTGTTGTCTTCGACCCTTGGAGCTCGGGATTTTCTCCAGGATTTGCTCACCAACAATGTAAGTTGTCTAAACATAGCTCATGTTGTTGTTTTCTTGCTTAACATATGGATTTTACTCCATTTAATTCATGAAGTAGTGACCCCAAAAATTCGGTTTTCTTGATATTGTGCCTGAATGTCGAAATAAATACATGTTCTTGCTTCTATGAGTATAATGGAACACATAGGAAGCAATTTGAGCCAAAACAAGTGAGATTTGAGTGAAAACTAAACTTGTTAGTTTAGGGTATGAAGTAGTGTAACAGAGAGTGTGATTTTGAATGAATGAATGGGTGAAACTTGATCTACCTTATTGAGTTGTTGATAAGAATGTGTTTTTTACTTCAAAATAGCATGAATTGAACTCTTGTGATATTTTTTGTGATTCTTGAAAAAATTTAGATCATGTTAATCATATAGTTCATATGAACTAAGAATGAACTAAAGTAGTAATTTTTTGTGTAATTAATCTTGCTTGAAGAATGAACATGATTCTCACATGTCAATGAGGAAGACGAATAAAAGAAACGACCCTAATCAGCAACAAACTATAGATTTTGAAGCTAATTTCTGCACAAATGACCACTAACTTACATAGGTCATATAAGTTAGGTAATTCACTTTAATCATGGCAAACTTAACCCATTTTGGTCATCATAAGTTAAATGATGGTAGGTTGTTTGAAACAAAACCATACTTGAAAACACCTTGACATGAATGAATCGAACATAGAAGCTCATGTCTCTAACTTTAGTTCAAAGTTATTTTCCTTAACCTTCTAAATATTTTTCCATGTAATGTGCTTTTCTAGAAGCAAATATAGAAATGTGTATTTATTTGTGCTAGCCCCTTTTTCTTCCCAATTTTGCAATGAGGATCTTGTTGGAAAGCGAGGCTAAAAAAAGTTGAAAATGTTCGTTTGCTGGATGTTACCAAGACTATGAGTCTTCAAAAGTTTATTATGGGTGGCTGGATAACCATAACTCATGGTTTATTCATGGGAAATGTCCATATATAGTCGTTATGCTGCCGAAATTTCTTCTCAAAACTGTTGCATTTTGCAGGTCTAGTGCAGATGATGATGTCGTGGAGGTGGAGAACGTACGGTACGTGTCCTAGCATAGACATTCATGGGCTCCTCGGTAGTGGTAGTCTAGCATGCTAGCTTTTGATCGTTCTCAGCATATTTCTCACTATTCTCTCTCCAGCCATGTGAGTAGCTGAACATTTCGCCCTTTAGTCCCAGGGTTACGCATGGCTGTGGGAAGACGCTTCTTCTTATTAGGGTCCTCGGCCTTTATTAGTACCACATCATGGGAATCTCAGGGGGAGGTGTTTATGATGCATTCTACTCTTCGCAGCAGCTCGTCTACCAGGATAAGGATTAGCGATCTTCTTCCTCGGTTAGCGAAACTAATCTGGCTAATTAGCGTGGTGAGTTCCGATATCTCTGTATTTTCATGATTTTTTCACCTTAATAAATTCTCATGTTGACATTCTTACACTTTCAGGTGTCATACGATGGCGATCGTCTCCCCTATGCCGATTTTACCTATGGTTATGAGGTTGACGGGGGAATTCATACGAAGATGTTCATGGAGGCTCCGAAGGGCCAACAGTTCGCTATTCAAGCTCTTCCTCTATCGGTTCAATTGGTGAGTAAGCTCCCCATTTAATACGAGCTTTGTTTGATGATTTGATTCGTGTCACATGCTTTCATTATTAATTTAATTTGTAACAGATGCCTCGGGAAGGCGTAACTTACCTACTGAAGATGATAGATGCCTTGAAGTACTGGGCCTAGAAGCTGAAGGAGGCCTTATCGTGTAGAAGTCAAGATACCTGGCTAAAAAATACCTAACTTCTTTATCTTGTTTTCATTCCCTTGTTTCGGTTTTTGTGATTTTCGATGACTCTTGTTCATATTTTCAGGCCTATGAGCCGAGTTCCGGCGGGCAGCAAGGGACAAATGGGGCGTCTTCTTCCTGGGAGGTAGCTCAGATGGGTGCAGCAGAGGAACGTGTTTACTGTCCTCGTCTCGAGGGTATTCCTGAGTCTGATGAGGTTGCCGGCACTTCTTTCAGCAGCTGATTTCGGAAACGATACCTTCGTCGTCACTTGCGGGAGGATCTAGTGATACCCCAAGCCTTTCGAAGTTATACTTGTCGCTCGGTTTTACTCTCACGGAGGTTCCGTCAATGATTCAGGACCCTGCAACTTAGGAGCCTAGCTTCGCGTTTAGTGTATGCATGCCTAAATGTACATTGATGTAAATTGAACACCATTTTGTAGATATTTAACTTAATGTCGTTATCATTTGACTCCATTTTCTAATTATTTGACTCGCTTGCCTTTTAACTTTGACTTTTGACTTTGCGTTCCCACTCTAAGTAATCCTCTGGAGTACCTTGGCCATGGAAATCATCAAGTTTAATGCCTCGATCATCCAACGTAGACTTTCGTTTAGGCTTTTTCTTTGAGTCAAGGGTTGAATCTGACGAAGATGGGTAACCATCATCATCATGCTCCTCGTCACTTCCCTTCCCTTTGTAGTAGATGCTATTAGGATCGTTTTGTCGCTGAGATTGACGAACAAGTGCATCTATCCTTGCCTTTTCTTGTTTATGTCCTAACTCCAACGCTTGTAATTTTTCGAGCACAACCCTTTGGAAGTTTTTAGTGGCCTCAAGAAACTCCTCTTCCGCCATACGCAATCGAAAACCTGAAATCTGATACCAAATTGATGTGGATTTTAAGTGGTACTCGCAAATAACACTCAAAACTCACGAGGATATTCAATCTTAAGTTATCAAATCCAAATAACTTGATCGAATGCCAATTAATTAAACCAATCCAGAGAATAATTAATTAGGATTGTAACAATATAATTTAATCCAAAATCACAAAGTTAGTAGCAAATATTCACGCACAAAATTGACGCAAATAGAGTATGATTTTTTTTGTGAACCAAAACATAACTAATTACATCCTATTGTTGAGATTACTTATAGGTATAATCAACAACAAAATCCTAACTAAATTCTACATATGAATCACGCACAAGATAGGTAAATAAATCCTACTTGTGTGCAACTTGCACAACAAACTAAAGATAAGATTGCCACATCATCATGCAACTTGCACTTTGATCTTATCTTTCCTCACAAACTCTATATAACTAACTAATCAAGAAATTATCCGAACAACTTGACTAAATAATTAATAAAAAAGATAATTATCAGAATTAAGCCCAAAAATCACGGACCATTAAGGAACCCAAGATCTCCCAAAAATCGTCAAATACTCATCATCACCATTTGCGCCATTTTCAAGATTTCCTTCAAAATTTCAAGAAATGCTTCAATATTCAATCTTTTAATCAATAAACTTTCAAGAAACTATTCTTCATGCTGGATTCCATCAATCATGACTCATAGACTTACCAATATAATCATAAAACACCATATGGAAAAACCCTACCAAGTGGAGTGGGAAAAAACCATAGGCTCAACAAACACACTTAGCCCTACCTTCCTTTCCTTGCACCCAAAGGCTATTATTCCTCTATGGGAATGTCCCATGAGAGTCTTGTAACCCATGTTTATCTTCTATACACATTGAAACCCATAGGATTAAGCATTAGGTTTATAGATTCGTTCACCCTCCTTGAATCCTCATTCAAATTCACATCAATATGCAAATTGATTGGATTGGAAATTGATACGAAACAAGGTGATAACTTCGAAGGTTTGATAATGGCTTCTAAAAATGATACAAGTATGGGGGAAATAATGGCTTATGGAGATTCAAGGCTTTTGGGATCTTCTAAGACATCATCATGGGCGTGTATGGTGACACACGAAAATACTTGATCATTGAACCAATGGAAAGAATGGTGATATTAGGGGAATAAGATGGTTTTGCCTATGAGTTTTTCCCACTTCACTTGATAGGGTTTTCTTATTTTTAGGCATTGGGTCTTTTAATTCTTGAAGTGTCTAAATCATCATTTACAGCCTTATACACATGGAAAATGACTTCTTGAAGGTTCTTGATTAAAAGATTGAATCTTGAAAGGTTTCTTGAAGATTTGAAGAAAAAACCACAAAAATGCGCAAATTTGGACGAGGATGAGTTGCGGCAATTTTGACGATTTTTGGGGGATTTGGGTAAATCATATTGTTGTGTAAATCTGGTTGTAATTATCTTGATTAGCAAGGTAATAATAAGTTTGTTAGGATATTTTTTGATTAGATAGAGTTTGTTAGGATATTTTAGCAAGTTGCATGACATGTAGTGATGATGTGGCATTCTTATCTTATGAGTCATCGATGAGTCACTAGATTAGAGTGATTTTTCCTATGTTATGCGTGTAATTTAGCTTAGTTTAGTTAGGATTTTGTTGATGATTATGACTATAAATAATCTCAACATTAGTTTGTAAAAATTCAGATTAGTGAATTCAATAAACATTACCGTTTAAGTTTATTTGTTTTCTACAAAACAAAACAAAACCGAAGAAATTTTCGAGTGTGAAAGTTTCAAACACTTTGAAAGAGTTGGTGCTTAGGCTTTTGACTCTTTTGAGGATAATTTTAGGAATTGATGGTGCATAGCTTTAATCAATTCATAAAATTATTCGACTTAGATCGATTTTCTTGGTGCTTGGTTTTAGAGAAAACCGAAATAAGATTATATCATTGTGAGTGGCGATTTCTTTGATCAATATTAACATCAACTTTTGGTGCTCCCGTTGAGAGGAAATTAATCCTCAAGACTATTGGTGTAAATTCATTCTTAAACAAAGGTAATCATGTCAACTGATGACATGAATACTCCTAAGATTACTACTGAGGAATTGCGCAAGGACATAGAAGAATTAAAGGCTATGTTTGAGCCCACCATGAAAGACTTTGCCGAAATATTAAAATCACCCAGCAAGTCCAAGGGTCTAAGTAAAAGGGAGATGGATTCTAGTTCTGATGAAGAGCAAGCAAGCTCACGGAGTGCACGAAAACTAAGGAAACAATGCTCATCAAGTTCTAGTAATGAAGAACCTGTGAATAGGTGCAGAAAGAAGGAGAGGCCTAAGGATGATAATCGCAATATTAAACTTGATATTCCTAAATTCAGTGGAAGTTTGGATCCTAAAAAGTTGCTGGATTGGCTAAGAAGGATTGAACAAATTTTCAAATAAAAAGAGTATGATGATCAAAAATCATACAAGATTGCAGAATTGAAATTGACTGGCTTGGCTAGCTTATGGCTTGAAGGTATGCAAAAGAAAAGAAAGAAGGATGGGAAGACTAAAGTATCCACATGGACGAAACTGAAGAAGGATATGAGGAGACGTTTTGTTCCTCAAAATTACGAACAAGGCAACTTTATAAAGATGCATACTTTAAAGCAAGATCGAAAATCAGTTGAAGAATATACATCTGAATTCCACAACTTGATCACCATCTACGATCTAAAAGAAAAGGAGGATCATCAAGTTGCTCGTTTTGTTGCTGGCTTAGATGAAAGAATAAGAGAAAAGGTGGAATTACAACCTTACTGGACTTTTGATGAAGTTGACGAAGTTGCGTCTAGGGTGAGAACCAATTTTCGAAAAAACCAGCTACTTTTTCGAAACCCTTTGTGAAGAAAGAAGGTGCCATTGTTTCATTTAAACAAAATTTCGGTTCCACTACGAAACCCCCTCTCTATAATAAGGATAAAGGCTCTGCTACTAAGCCTCCACTCCTGATCAACGCACATGCTTCAAGTGCAAAGGTCAAGGCCATATCTAGAAGGATTGTCCTCATTCAAGGGTTCATACTACTTGAAATTGGGCAGATGATGAAAACTTTGAAGAAGAGGAGAATGAACAACAGGAGGATGGCGTGAATTATGATACTCAGGAAGAGGAGATTGAGGAAATTACTCTTGAGGTGAATTGCCAGAGTTTAGTTCTCCAGAGGGTTTTACAATCCAAAGTTGCGCCACCTACAGAGAAACAAAGGGATAAGATTTTCATCACCAGGTGCAATATTCCAGGAAGATTTTGTGATTTGATAATCGATTCAGGCAGTTGCACTAATGTGGTCTCTAAGGTATTGATCAACAAACTAGATATTCCTACCACTGAACATCCTCTACCATACAAGTTACATTGGCTCAGTAACACAAGTGACGTCAAGGTGAATAAACAAGCTCTGGTTAGTTTCAAAATTGGAAATTTCAATGATCAAGTGCTCCGAGATGTATGTCCTATGGATGTGTGCCATATATTGCTTGGAAGACCGTGGCAGTATGATAGATTCGTATATTTTGATGGTAGAACAATCATATACATCATTAGAAAACAGGCACAAGGAAAACCAGTTGCTTTGAAACCTTTGGAGAGTTCGAAACTTTCGAAGGATGTGAGCAATAAAAAGGATGTTTTGTTGATTGACGAGAAAACCATGGTGCAAGAGGTAAAGAATTGTGAGAAGTTGCGCCCCTTGTTGCACGAATTTCAAGACATATTTCCTGATGAATTGCCACCAGGGTTTCCACCCATTAGAGGAATTGAACATCAGATTGATTTGGTTCCTGGAGCTAAGATTCCTAATAAACTAGCTTACAGGTGAAAAACTACATAAATTCAACGACAAATTGAAGAGTTGATGGCAAGAGGGTATGTCAGGGAGAGCCTGAGATCATGTGCAGTACCAACATTGATTGTTCCTAAAAAGGATGGATCATGGAGAATGTACATTGATTCTAGAGCTGTGAATAACATCACCATCAAATACAAGTTTCCTATTCCTCGATTAGAAGATTTATTGGATGAATTGTTTGGCTCACAAGTGTTTACTAAGATTGATTTGAGTAGTGGTTACCATCAAATTCGAATGAAGGAGGATGATGAATGGAAAACAAGATTCAAAACTAAACTAGGACTCTATGAATGGTTAGTTATTCCTTTTGGTCTTACTAACGCCCCTAGTACTTTTATGAGATTGATGAATGAAGTTTTGAAACCTTTCATTGGAAAGTTAGTGGTTGTCTATTTGGATGATATATTGGTGTATAGTGCAAGTGTGGAAGATCATCTACAGCATCTAAGAGAAGTGTTATAAACTTTGAGAAAGCAGAAGTTGTATGCTAAGCTCGAAAAGTGCTCGTTCATGGTCTCAAGTGTGAAGTTCTTAGGGTACATTGTTTCTAAGGATGGTGTTTCAATTGATCCTTCATAAGTAGAAGCTATTAAATCATGGCCAGTTCCAAAATCTATGACTGAGGTGCGTGCTTTTCATGGTTTAGCTTCTTTCTATAGATGATTTGTGAAGAATTTCTCTTTCGTAGTAGCACCTATGACCGAGTGTATTAAGAAGAATAAGGAGAAATTTGAATGGACCAAATATGTGCAAAAGGCATTCGAATTGGTGAAGAAATTGCTTTGTCAAGCTCCTATCTTATCTTTACCAGATTTTTCAAAACCATTTAAAGTTGAGACAGATGCTTGTGGCGTGGGGATTTGTGCAGTATTGGTTCAATATTGGAGTCATTATCTAGGTCCAAGTCACTTTGTATTACATTCTGATCATGAGACTCTAAAGCATATCAATGGCCAACATAAACTTAATCCAAGACATGCTAAGTGTGTTGAATTTTTGCAACCTATTCACTTTTCATCAAAGTACAAAGAAGGCAAATCTAATGTCGTTGCCGATGCTCTATCAAGGAGTTATGCTTTAATTGGTGTTCTTAATTTCAAATTGCTTGGTTTGGAGTTGATTACACAATATTATGAGCAAGATGGAGATTTTGGTCCTATCTATTAACAACTTACGAAGGGTTCAATGGGATCTTATGTGCTACATGATGGATTCTTATTCAAAGGGAATCTACTTTGCATCCCTAAGTGCAGTATTCGTGAATTGCTCGTCAGAGAGGCGCATGGGGGTGGAATTGCAGGTCACTTTGGTATTACAAAAACATTGACAATTTTGCAGGAGCATTTCTATTGGCCTAGAATGATTGCTGATGTTGAAGCAGTAATATCACAGTGTTCTGTTTGTCAAAATGCCAAGGCATCCATCCATCAAGGATTCTACACACCATTGCTAGTGCCAGAAACCCCTTGGGATGGTATCTCTATGGATTTTATAGTTGGTTTACCTAGAACTGCAAGCCAAAAGGATGCTATAATGGTTGTGGTTGACAGGTTTTCAAAGATGGCTCACTTCATACCTTGTCACAAGACTGATGATGTTGTCAATGTTGTAAAATTGTATTTTCGAGACATTGTTAGGTTACATAGGGTTCCGAAAACAATTGTGAGTGACAGGCACACAAAATTAATGAGTTATTTTTGGAAATCATTGTGGCGTTTGATAGGCACGAAACTACTCCTCAATACTTCTTATCATCCACAAACAGATGGTCAAACTGAAGTCAAAAATGGAACCCTAGGCGTTCTACTTCGTGGTTTGGTAAGCAAGACACAAAAGGATTGTGACTTGAAATTAGCTCATGTAGAGTTTGCTTATAATCGTTCACCTACATATGGAACTAAGCATTCACCTTTTGAAATTGTTTATGGAGTCAATCCCAAGCTACCTATTGATTTCGTGGCTATTCCTAAAGGTTAGCTCGTTCACAAAGATGCTTTAGCTAAAATTGAATATATGCAGAAGTTACATGCACAGGTTACAGCAAGGATTGAGCATGTGAATGATATCTACAAGACAAGAGCTAACAAGCATAAAACCAAAAACACATACAAAGAAGGAGATTTGGAACCTTTACATCTAAGGAAGGAAAGATTTCCTAATCAAAGGAAAAACAAGCTAATGCCTAGATGTGATGGTCATTCAAAATCGTGAGCAAGATTGGGTACCATGCATATAAACTCAAATTACCAGGTGAATATGGTGTGCATGCTACGTTCAACATTGGTGATTTGTCTCCTTATGTTCCTGATGACCAACTTCGAGGTTTGAGGACAAACTCTTTTGAAGAAGAGGAGGATGATACAAAACAAGGTGATAACTTCGATGGTTTGATAATGGCTTCTAAAAATGATACAAGTATGGGGGAATAAGATTCAAGGCTTATGGGATCTTCTAGGACATCATCATGAGTGTGTATGGTGACACACAAAAATACTTGATCATTGAAGCAAAGAAAAGAATGGTGGAATTAGGGGAATAGGATGGTTTTGCCTATGAGTTTTTCCCACTTCACTTGATAGGGTTTTCTCATTTTTAGGCATTGAGTCTTTCAATTCTTGAAGTGTCTAAATCATCATTTACAGCCATATACACATGGAAAATGATTTCTTGAAGGTTTCTTGATTAAAAGATTGAATCTTGAAAGGTTTCTTAAAGATTTGAAGAAAAAACACAAAAATGCGCAAATTTGGACGAGCATGAGTTGTGTCAATTTTGACGATTTTTGGGGGATTTGGGTAAATCATATTGTTGTGTAAATCTGGTTGTAATTATCTTGATTAGCAAGGTAAGAATAAGTTTGTTAGGATATTTTTTGATTAGATAGAGTTTGTTAGGATATTTTAGCAAGTTGCATGACATGCAATGATGATGTGGCATTCTTATCTTGTGAGTCATCGATGAGTCACTAGATTAGGGCGATTTTTCCTATGTTATGCGTGTATTTTAGCTTAGTTTAGTTAGGATTTTGTTGATGATTATGACTATAAATAATCTCAACATTATTTTGTAAAAATTCAGATTCGTGAATTCAATAAACATTATTGTTTAAGTTTATTTGTTTTCTACAAAACAGATTCAGTTTATTTGTTCAGTGTTAGACGCGAAATTTCAAACTATTATTTGACTCTCAAGTCTAGTTGTTCTTGCACCAGAATACATTATTGAATTTATTATATACATATATAATTTTTTCCCTCTTCTTCATTTTTTTTCTTCTAAATCTTGGTTTGGTTTTTCCTGAACACTCACACCCCATCTTGTAATTGTCCATGTGTTTGGTTCAATTTGTGTGTCATGCCTGATTTCTGACAACAAACATCTCACAGTGTATTTCAGCTCTTGCATTCCTTTGTTACAACTTACAATTGTCTTAAACATTAGTCACATGACTCGCATCACTGTGTATTCTTGAATTTTGATATATACGCGTAAGGCAGTCCACTTAGTTTCATAATGTGATTGTTTTTTTTTTTTTTTTGTTTGGTGTAAATGTAAGCTTTTAATAAAAAAAACCAAGCATATACAACCTAAGCCACTCCATGATTGGTTGACTCAACCATACCAAAAGTAGCAAAAAACAACCAAAAACCTACATACACTCACACTTCTAACACAAGAAAAACAGTCAAAAAACACAACCTTAATCACCTATGCACAAACTGATTAAACATGGATAGAAATTTTCTGCAGGATCCACTCTCTATCTATTGCAGTAACCTGGTCATGCCTCTGTCCTCTCAATCTCAAACCTACACTCTCCTTTACCTAAGCACAAATTCTCCCTACATTCCAGTGCCCTTCTCTCCAAAACAGTTAATTTCTAGCTGTCAATATATAATAAACCAAAGCTGTCAAACAGCAGCTTCGGACAGAGCCCTGGACCTTCCAATTGCAGGCTGCCAGCCACCTTTTCCATATAACTTCCAACCTATAATCCATACCTTCACTGATACCCAGCCACTCACACAGTCTCACATACACTAGACTACTACATTGACAATTAAAGAACAGATGCGAGACGGTCTCTTTCTCAATTCCACATAAAACACAAAGATCAGATTCAACAATCCTTAATTGATGCAATCTGTCTCGGGTTTTCAATTTATCCAACATCACCATGCAACATATAAAGGCGTAGGAAGGTACATTCAAAGATCTCCAAACCCATGCAGCCCATGGCTTGTCTTCACCCTGTTCCATAAGAGCTTTGTAACCAGCAACAATGGTATATTTCACCCCCTCCTTTCATCCCCTACACATAAAAACCTCCTTGCCTAACCAATTTACCTTGGGCAGCAATATTCAATTTAAAGCTATCCCTAACTCCCAAACCTCCCCTTCTTTTAGAAAGGCATACATTGTCCGAAGATACAGGAACCATCCCAGAACAATTGTATTTCCCCTCCCATAAGAATGCCCTGCACAGCTTCATAATGCACTAGTGGAAAAAACAACTATTAGTATCGTTGATTTTGGCTGATTAGTATCGTTTGTGCTTGGGTACAAATAGAGCAGTTACTAATACCTCTAAGCTATTAGTATTGTTTGTAAAAAAACGATACCAATAGCTAGGCTATTAGTATCGTTTATTTGAAAAAAAGATACAAATAGCTAGGATATTAGTATCGTTTTTTAAGACAAACGATAATAATAAAGGGTTTTGGATATTAAAAAAGGCTATTAGTATCGCTTTCCTTGGAAACGATACTAATAGTGATTATTTTAAAACAAAAAAAAAGTTTTAAGTATAATCCCAAATAATTATAATAATACTAACCATATTAATATTAAATTAAATCAAATTATTAAAATGGTAATTAGTAGTTGATAACTTCTTCTTAAGTTTGTCATTATTATCTTGAACATTGTTCTTACGAAAGATATTAATTTATTGCCCCTCAATGTTGTTTTGGGGAAATTTGATCTATATCTTATGTTCAAACTAAGGGCTTAAACTTAAGATAGCTTGATTTTAAAGAACTTCGTGAATTGGAACACTCACAATCAACGAAACTCACAAACTTAGGTTAGATTGAAACACTCAACAATCTAATTCTAAGGTTGTTTTAATCTTTGTGAGAACACTCAATCACAATTCCTATAACTATGGTGAATATTTTGAAGCTTTTAACTCTCAAAACACTCCAATTCCTTTTGTAATTTTGTATGAAACTCTCACACAAAAATAACGAATAACAATTATGAACAATAATCAAAATCTGAATTTTAGCATAGTAACACCTTTTTCAGGAACTTTCGCTGAATATTCCCTTTGGTGAGTGCTTGGAAGGCAGGGATGATGACATCATGCCTCCCTTTTCCTTGCTTATGTCATCCCTTACATTATTCCCTTAAGAGGAAAGGATGGAGGAATTTCCTCCTCGTTACTCTTTTTGTTGGGCTTTGATGAGGGAAGTCCGTTGGGCTTGAAGAAGGAGAAGTTTCGCCTTAGGCCCATGACTTGGGCTCGAAAGTTTACCTTCTTCATGACATTGTTTTGGGCTCATTGTTGCGGAAAATTCATTTTCTAGCGTTTCGAAAGTCATTAGCATTATTATTAAAAATGTGGAAAAGTAGGGAAAAAAATCTAGAAAAATATGGAAAAATAAAATAACAATATTTTTTACTTTTGCCGTGTTTTTAGGTGCTTTCGGGTTGGATCTTTCATCTTGCTTCTCATGACCAGAAGACTAGTAAGTGACGTGGTATATGTTTATTATCGGCCTAAGGGCCGAGAAAAATGTAGGTGTGTACAGAAACACCCACTTTGGCTGAGTCTGTAGAGACGAATATTCTCGTAAGAGGATAGTCAAAGGTTTCAAGTTCCTGCAAAACAAACGTTAATTTCATAAGTGCCTAATGGTATGTCATCTCCCTAGGAAGCTCCTCGTTCCCTTGGAGTGTGTCTATGTGTTTGTGTCTGATTCTCGTTAGATGTGCTTCGATCTTCAGAGAGATCCCTTCAGGAGTCTTCAGCTTAACCGTATAGGGAAATGTATGATAATTCCTTCAAGTTTCATTAGCTTCACCATATAGGAAGATGTGTGATAATTCCTTCAGGTGTCTTCAGCTTAACCGTATAGGAAAATGTAATGTTAATTCCTTCAGGTGTCTTCAGCTTAACCGTGTAGGAAACTATAATGTATGACATCTAATGCTGTTTGTGGAAAATGTTATGTCGAATGAAGAAGTGTCGTAAGTATCTTATACTGTTTGTGGCAAGTTTTACAATAGGAGGTCGTAAACATCTGATGCTGTTTGTGAATTCCTTTAGTTCTGTAGCTTGATGTTTGTTTGATAAGTAAAAGCCAGTGTGTCGGCTGCTGATGGTAGATAATAACCGTCTGACGGCGTCTGATGTACCAAAATTGGGTGTTTGAGTTTTGTGTTGATGACTGATTCACTGACTGGGGAGGAGTTTGAGTTGATATGATAGCTGAGCTTCATGTTGATGATGTCACTGCGGATGATCTTTGCTAAGATTTGTGTCGATGATCACATATCCACTAGGGAATATGGTGTGTCTGAAGTGTTATTTCACTTGTGGAGAATCAAGTAAGAGCTCCTTCTCTCTATGTTCATTGGGGATATATATATTTCGACTTTCATCCACTGGGGATTTCTTTTCAGAAGTTGAGATCATTGGGGATCTTTTTGTTTTGATGATTTCAAAGTGTGGACGACCCATTGAGAGTGATGAACTTTTGAAGTTATTATTGATCATTGGGGATGTTGGAAGTTTTTATCAAGGCCAGGTTTTCTCCGCTGGGGATTATTTCACGATGAACTCTCGTAACATCTCCTATACTTACCAAGTGCTAACTTACGAAGGATTAAGTGTATATAGACCTGCTAGGTAAGAATCCTCGGTCGGAGACTTCATGGGGATAATGAATATTTATTACTAAGGTAACTCAGCTTTGTTGGGGAATAGAGATTCTTTCCGAAGAGTTGAGAGATTCATTCTTTTGACTTCACTAGGGAGCCGAAGAATTTTTCTTTGCCAAGGGTAGTGTAATTTTGACTTCATTGGGGATAAGAGACAAGTCACTTCATTGGGAAATTCTTAATGTAATTACAAGTAATGAACTTGTAGATGTACAAAGAAACTTTGACTTTGACTTCGGTTTTGACTTTGACTTTCTAGGGAATTTTTGATGATATTAAGACTTGTATTGTCCTACATGACAATTATTCCAGGTTCAAAATACCTCTTAGTGCATGATAGAAAGCCCCCATCACGAAAATTGGTGGAAAATTTTCAAAAAATTAGCAGGGTACCCTGCGCATGAAATGTAGCATTTTGCAAGTTGTTTCGCTTAGGTTGAGAATTGAGTGAAAACTATAGGTTTAAAGTTTGATGTTCATGGTGTTGATGATGATTATGGAGGTTGAATTGCTTCAGCTTGATGATGAAAGATGATGACTCGAATTTGTTTACTTTAGTGCAAAGTAGTGATATGAGCTTCATTTTTACCATAGCATGCGCAATCACCCACTCCCTTGCTCATCGAAGTAGTAGTAGTGGAGAAGAAAATGTAGTTTCCTGATGAGTCAATTTATTAGAATTGATTGCAATTGTGAGCTCTTGATTGTCCAAAAATTGGTAGAATTTGACAACTTTACTTTAAAATGATATCTTGATCATAATGTGATGAAAAACTGGACACTTTGAAGAATATGAAAATTGGAGCTCAAGTACACTAGTAGCGAAGAAATTGGCTCATTTAGCATATTTTGCTCATAATTAGTCGAATTGTCGTAAAATTTGATAATTTGATCATCTTAGGGGAAAATGATTCACATTAATCAAATTATGGATGAAAATGTCTAGTGTCATAGGGAATGACTTGCAAGTTTCATCAAATTGCTAGATATTGACCAAAATTCGCCTTAAAAAGCCTCATTAGGTCACATAGTGCATATGAACTATTTTTCACTGGAACTTAAAATTTGGTCATATCTTGGCAAAAATGAGTCAAATTAAGTCTTAGGAAAAAAATTTGCATCTTTTTCAAGAATACTCAAAAATTTTCACTTTTGCTCAATTTGTGCCAAAACGTGTCGAAAATTGGTCAAAACTTGTTGAAAATAGTAGCAACTTGCATGAGACTTGATATGTCATTGAAATTGTCTAGATAGTGTTGATGGAGCATGTATAGAATATTGTTATGTTATGCGAAGGGCTCACGTATTAGCATTTTGTTGAGTAGGGCACTCACTATATATTATCATTATGGGAAGAATGGTGCATTCTTCCTGAACTGGGATTGGATAGCTGTCGAAATGCATTGAGCATGGTGGAAACATTGTGCATATTTGAGTTATTTCATTTGTAGGTACCATGAGTTATAGTGCATGACTGGCATTGTCCAAATGCAACCGAATTCTACTGAAATTTACACCGACTCTGTTTCCTTTGATTGAATAGGATGTCTACAGAAGAAGAATATGCTTCCGTCGATAGTGAATCGGTGGGAGACATATGCCCCGAAATCCATGAGGAGGACCATTCTTTAACCTCAAAGATAGTTCATTTTCAATTTCTACTCAAACTCTGCCTCTTATTTTGTATCAAAGTCTAATGTGATTCCTTTATCATCATGAACCAAAAATCTCAAAAACATTCAAAGGGAATAAAGCAAGTATTTAAAGCACTTTCAGGTTGTAGCACTTTGTGAAGAAGAAGCTGACACCGGCTTCCTGCCATAGCCGCTATGCCGAGGTATTTCTGTACTTATGACCTTCTCATTTTCTTCGCTGAACGTTTTTGATCTGAGCTATAAAATATTGTAGTGTAATTCCAGGCTTATGAGAAAAGTATCATCACCAAGTCGAGATACGTGGCGGGTCCTGGGGAACATCCAGCCAGAGTTTTTCGTCAGCAGAGCTACCATCCGCAAGTTGACATGCCTCGACGAAGCTACAAGGCGCTAGGAGAGAAACCTCGCAAAAATGAAGATCCATATATGGAAAGGTCCAGGCATAGTTTCACTGCACAGATGGAATATTTGGAGTATTCGCCTTTTAGTGGTACGAGCGCACGGACCAACAAGGACATTCTCGGGTCCCCTCCTTAAAGCATGCCAGCATCTTATTATTCATTCTAAGAAGATTCCCAAACCTCATACACCCTTCTTCCTTATCAAGATCACAGTGATTGGTTTGAATCCATCTTCGAGGGCTCTGAGGGTGTCCAATCACCATCACTTGCGGTTAGCCTGGCCCCACTAGGCAGCTCATGGTCTTGATTGAATATTCTCATTAAGAAGGAGTTATGGATCCCCTTTTTCCTTAAATAGCGTTTTAAGTAGGATACCTTCTGATGGGGTGGCATGTCGGCTGTAGCAAGGTTATTAGGCTTGTATTTATTATATAAATAACGAACTCTCATTCCTTGAGGACTTTCATTTATAGGTCCTCAATTATGACTTCCTTTGGTTGTTAGAGCTCCACTTTCTACATAGCTCGGGAGGATGTGTGGCATTATTCGGAGCCTTCGTTCTTGTAGTATAGGCTCTCTTATCAATGTAACGGCATATGTATATTGACATTATTATTCATATATTACGGATTAGACTTTCATGCTTTTCTATTTACAATGAAACTCTTTACAATGCAACATTTTACAATGCAAAATTATCCTAAAGCGAACACGAAAGCGAGCAATAAGGGTGAATAAAGTGGATAAGGATTAATAGGATGTTTGGGTTAATTAGAAATGTGTGTAAGTTATGGAAACAAGATTCTAGCATGCGACCATGCACAGAGCTGTTTTTCTTATCCAATTTCGCCCCTTAGAGTCCTATAAATATCACTTTGGCTCGTGGTTCATTCGCATAACAAAATCAAACAATCCTCTCAAAAATTCTTTGACTCCCTCTTTTCTTTCTCATTTTCCTATTTTCTTTTGAGTTTTCATTTATTGGAATTTGAAAATCATGTCTAATTTTGTAGATGGTTTGGGGTTGTGGTTGAGCACACTTTCTCACAAGGGAAAGAAGGAGTTGGAAGAGGTTTGGTGTGGTGGTCTGCTCTCCTTAAGGTCCATCCAAGAATACACTTGTCTTCCTAGAGTGGCGATGAGCTATTGGGATGTGAAAGGCCATTGTTTCCGCTTTCATGAGAGGCAACTTGTCATACTCCCGGAGGAAATTGGAGCTATTCACTAATACAGAAAAACACAATTGCGGCGTCACAATTGCTGCAGTTCTTTTTTATTTTTGAAGAACCGCACCTAGCAATCGTTAATGGTACTCTTATGTAATCGTATTTATTGCGATTCAAGGAAATTGCAGCAAATAAGTTATTTTGCTGTAGTCCTATTAGTTATTTGCGGCGGTCATAACTGCAGCAAATGACACAACCAACATATTAAATAATTAATAAGCCAGCTGTCCAAGTCCAAAATACATGCCCATATAAAAGCTAAGACTTAACCATATATTACCCCCCCCCCCCCCCTCCCCTCATTTTCGCTCCTCTCTCTCTCCTCACTCACTCTGATTTTCTTAATTTTGCTCCTCACTCACTCTCATTCTCTTTATTCTAAATCTGATGTGAATTTGAATGAGGATTCAAGCAAGGTGGACGAATATGTAAATCTGATGCTTAATCCTATGGGTTTGAATGTGAATAGAAAACAAACATGGGTTACAAGACTCTCATGGGACGTTCCCATAGAGGAATAATAACCTTTGGATGCAAGGAAAGAAAAGTAGGGCTAAGTATGTTTGTTGAGCCTATGGGTTTTCTTCCCACTCCACTTGGTACGGTTTTCCCATATGGTGTTTTGTGATTATCTTAGTAAGTCTATGGGTCATGATTGATGGAATCCAGCATGAAAAATAGTTTATTGAAGGTTTCTTGATTAAAAGATTGGATCTTGAAGCATTTCTTGAAAATTTGAAGAGAATCTTGAAAATGGCGCAAGGGCAATGGCGAGTTCTTGGACGACCTTTTGGGAATCTTGGGTTCTTTATATTTCCGTGATTTTTAGGCTTAATTTTGATGATTATCTTGTTTATTAATTGTTTAGTCAATTTGTTAGAAAATTTCTTGATTAGTTAGTTAGATAGAGTTTGTTAGGAAAGATAAGATCAAAGTGCAAGTTGCATGATGATATGGTAATCTTATCTTTAGTTTGTTGTGCAAGTTGCACACAAGTAGGATTTATTTCCCTAGGTTGTGCGTGTTTCTTTTGTAGATTTTAGTTAGGATTTTGTTGTTGATTATACCTATAAATAATATCAACAATAGGATATAATTAATTAAGTTTTTGATTACAAAAAAAAAAGGTATCCTAGTTTGCGTCACATTGTGTGCGTGAATTTTATTTACTAACTTTGTGATTTTGGATTGAATTACATTGTTAGAACCCTAATTAATTATTCTCTGGATTAGTTTAGTTAATTAGCATTCATTCAAGTTATTTGGATTTGATAACTTAGGGTTGAATATTCTCGTGAGTTTTGAGTGTTATTTGCGAGTACCACTTAAAATCCACATCAATTTGGTATCAGATTTCAGGTTTTCGATTGCTTATGGCGGAAGAAGAATTTCTTGAGGCCACTAAAAACTTCCAAAGGGTTGTGCTCGAAAAATTACAAGCCTTGGATTTAGGGCATAATTAAAAAAAGGCAAGGATAGACGCACTTGTTCGTCAATCTCAGCGTCAAAACGATCCTAATAGCATCTACTACAATGGGACGGGAAGTGACGAGGAAGATAATGATGATGGTGGTCCAACATCATCAGATTCAACCCTTGATTCAAAGAAGAAGCCTAAACGAAAGTCTAAATTGGACGATTATGGCATTAAGCTTGACGATTTCATGAATTGATCAAGGATTACGATCTAGATATCCAATATCATGAAGGGAAGGCAAATGTAGTAGCGGATGCTTTAAGCCATAAAATGAAGCATGGAGTGAATTCTTTAGTGGTCGCTAACGAGCTGTGTAGAGACATGGAGAGAATGAACTTGGAGATGGTGAAGGAGGGAGAGTTGGAAGGACTACTTTGTAATCCTAGTAGCCAACCAACAATATTTGAGGAGATTAAGAAGAACGTGGAGGGAGATGAGAAATTGGATAGAATAAAGGAGAAAATGAAAGCAGGAAAGGCTATGCACTTCAAAATTCATGAAGATGGAAGCTTGAGGTACAAGGAAAGGTGGTGTGTACCACTTAAATGTGAAGATTTGAAACAGAGAATTATGGAGGAAAGTCATAATACACCATATTCAATGCATCCTAGAGGCGATAAGCTGTATAAGGATTTGAAGAAGGTGTATTGGTGGCCTAGGATGAAAAGAGAAGTGGTTGAATTCATGAGCAAGTGTCTTACTTGTCAAAAGGTGAAATTTGAGCATAATAAGAGACCACAAGGATACATCTAACCACTTGAGATACCAGGGTGGAAGTGGGATTGCATATCAATGGATTTTGTAACCTGCTTGCCAAAGTCGAGGAATCAAAATGATACCATATGGGTTGTGGTGGATAGGCTTACTAAATAAGCGGTGTTTATACCAATGATGGAGACTTGGAGGATGGAACAACTCGTAAACTCTTACATAAAGCATTTTGTGAGGCTACATAGAGTTCCAAGGGATGTCGTGTCAGATAGGGATTCCAGGTTTCTTTTGAAATTCAAGAAAAGTGTCCAGGAGAAGTTTGGTACAACGTTGAAAATGAGTACAACTTTCCATCCAACAATCGATGGACAAACGGAGAGGACATGCTAAGAGCTTGTATAATGGATTTTCAAGGGAATTGGGAAGATTGCTTAGATCTTATTGGGTTCTCATACAATAATAGCTACCATGCAAGTATTGGCATGACACCTTTTGAAGCCTTCTCCGAAAGGAAGTGCAGAAGTCCCTTATGTTGGAGTGAAATAAGTGAGCCAGTGATTCTAGGACCTCAATTGATTGAAGAAACCACTGATAAAGTAAGGGTGATACAAGCAAAGATTCAGGCAGCACAAGATAAACAAAAGTCTTATGCGGAACAAAAACGTCAAGAAGTTGTGTTTGAAATTGGTGATAAGGTGCTACTTAAAGTATCACCAATGAAAGGTGTAATGAGGTTCGGGAAGAAGGGGAAATTGAGCTTGAAATATATAAGACCCTATGAGATCTTGCAAAAGGTGGGAAAGGTTGCCTATAAACTAAAATTACTAATGGAGTTGAGCAAAGTTCACATTGTCTTTCATGTGTCTCAACTAAGAAAATATGTGTCGGATGAGTCACATGTGTTACAACCTAAAACAATAGAGTTAGTCCAGAGTTTAACTAATGAAGAGAGGCCAACTAAGATCCTTGATAGTAATTAAGGTCAGGGATACTCGTAGGAAAAGTGTTAAAATAGTGAAGGTGTTGTGGTCTAACCAAGAAACCGAAGAAGCTACATGGGAAGCTGAGGATATGATGAGAGAAAAGCATCTAGAGTTAGTTCAGGTTAGTAGGTAGAATTATGGGGGCACAACTCGATATTTAAGGGGGGTAGACTGTGATATAATTTCACGCATTTTTCCCTTAATTTCGAAAGTTTTATGTCTTTTTAGTAAAGTTTTATGTCTGTTCCCTAAAAAGTTGTCAAGCAAAGGTTGAGTTAAATGTCTAAAGTCTACAACAACATAGTGGCAAAATGAAAAATCTTCAGGTAAACGTAGTCTCTATTCCAATTCCATACAATAATTTACATAAAGTTTTGGGATGAAACTTCTTTTAAGGAGGGTAGACTATAATACCCCATATTTTCATGTATATTAAGGAGTTATTTTCGAATTTTATACGTATGTTTTAATATATTTATTGAGAAATTAAGTTCAATATAAATATTAACTAAAGGAAATTTAAAAACGTTTTAATCAAAGTAATTATTTTATGTTTATAAATAATATTTTATGTTTTATTAAATATTTTGAAAAGTCTCTAAAAATTGAATTTTTAGAGTTTCCTAAATTGTTTTATAAACAAGGGCATAAAAGTATTTTCAAACATTTTGGGTATTAATGTAATTGCACCAAATCCTACTTTGGGGCCTATAAATACCCCTTAAGAAGAAAATTTTCAGATTTATTTTGGACCTTAGTGATTTAGGATTCCAAAAAATTTGAGAGAAAAAGAGAGAAAAAAAAGATTTCGAACAACAAAAGGAGAACGAAAGTCGGAAATTTCCGAAGAAGAAGGAAAAAAAACTGCAGCCTCGCCCCGTCGCCACCCTCCGCGCCGTCACACCTACCCTCGCCGTCGCCCCTGCTGCCGCGCCACCACCAGCAGCCCACCGCCAGCCACCCTCTTTCCCTATTTGGTATTTTCAGACCTTCTCTAAGAAAAAGTTTTTTCTCTCCTCCTTTTCTTTTTGAATCAATCTTGCAAATTCCTGTTTATAATTATGATTAATCATGTTTCTATAGTTTTAATCATGTTTTATATAAAGTTATGAATTAGTTTAAAGCTTGAATTTATTTGTTGATCATGAAATTTTAAATTAGGGTTTATGAAATTATGACATTTATGATTTTATGGGTTTTAATGATTTGAGTTTCGATATTATGATCATGAATTGTTGTAGGGTGAATTTATGATGATTTTATGAAATTTAGAGTGATTTTTAAAGGTTTTAAACATGAATTATATTGCTGTCCAAATTTTGCAATCATGAAAATCAATGGAATAAAGATTATGAATATGTTTTATTTCATGAAAAATTATTCTAAAGCATAGATTTGATTCATGATGATGTTATTGGACTGTAGAAGAGTTTTATGATTGATTTATGATGTTTTTATGAGCTTTTAATGGGTTTTAGATAAATAAATAAAGCTGTAATTTTTTAGTAACACATATTTATGCCCAATAAAAATAGTAACATGTGACATAGTAAGTTATAATTGTTTTTAATGCATCTAAGTATTGTATATTGTTTTTAATTAACTCCACCTTAAACCCGTAACCCAGAACCAAACCCTAACCTATAAAAGCACACCCATAAACCCAACCTACACCCACACAAAAACAATGAAGAATTAATTACCTGAAACAAGCTTCTTTCAGGACATCAATTTGACCTCATTTATCTTCTCCAGCGGCTACATTTCATAAAAATAAAAAAAATAAATCAAAATATCAGTAACCGGGCCATACTGATTTACCATAAAATAAAATAAAGAAGAAAATCAGAGTGAGACTACCTTTCAAAGCTAATAACAAGAGATTTATAGAATAAGAGAGAATGAGATTTTGATGTGGATTTTAAGTGGTACTCGCAAATAACACTCAAAACTCACGAGAATATTTAATCCTAAGTTATCAAATCCAAATAACTTGAACGAATGCTAATTAACTAAACCAATCAAGAGAATAATTAATTAGGGTTCTAACAATGTAATTCAATCCAAAATCATAAAGTTAGTAAATAAAATTCACGTACACAATGTGACGCAAACTAGGGTACCTTTTTTTTTGAATCAAAAACTTAATTATTTATATCTTATTGTTGAGATTATCTATAGGTATAATCAACAACAAAATCCTAACTAAAATCTACAAAAGAAACACGCACAACCTAGGGAAATAAATCCTACTTGTATGCAACTTGCACAACAAACTAAAGATAAGATTGCCACATCATCATGCAACTTGCACTTTGATCTTATCTTTCCTAACAAACTCTATCTAACTAACTAATCAAGAAATTATCCTAAAAACTTGACTAAATAATTAATAAACAAGATAATCATCAAAATTAAGCTTAAAAATCACGGAAATATAAAGACCCAAGATTCCCAAAAAATCGTCCAAGAACTCGCCATTGCCCTTGCGCCATTTTCAAGATTCTCTTCAAATTTTCAAGAAATACTTCAAGATCCAATCTTTTAATCAAGAAACCTTCAAGAAACTATTTTTCATGCTGGATTCCATCAATCATGACCCATAGACTTACTAAAATAATCACAAAACACCATATGGGAAAACTGTACCAAGTGGAGTGGGATAAAAAACCCACAGGCTCAACAAACATACTTAGCCCTACTTTTCTTTAATTTCCTTGCATCCAAAGGTTATTATTCCTCTATGGGAACGTCCCATGAGAGTCTTGTAACCCATGTTTGTCTTCTATCCACATTCAAACCCATAGGATTAAGCATCAGGCTTACAAATTCGTCCACCTTGCTTGAATCCTCATTCAAATTGACATCATTCTCCCCCTCTTGAAAAGAATTTGCCCTCAATTTCACATCATTGTAGTATGGTGATAAGTCGCCAATATTGAATGTTGCACTGATATTTCCATACTCACTAGGCAGATTAATCTTATAAGCATTGTCACGATAAGCTTCAAGCATTTCAAAATGACCATCTGCTCTTGGCATGAGCTTATTCTTGCGCCTCTGAGGGAAACGTTCTTTCCTCAAGTGTGTCCATACCATATCCCCTCGGCTTGAATACATGTTGTCTCCTCCCTTTGTTAGATCGTATCCTGTAAACCTCATTCATCCTTGAAATTCATTTCTTCACAGCTTCACAAGTCTTTTGGAACACTTCTAACCTCTTCTTAGCATATGTGTGTATCTCATCCCTTGCCAAAGGAATCAAATCAATTGGCATGTATGGATTAATGCCATAGACAACTTCGAATGCTGAGTAGCCTGTGGTTGAAGATACAGCACGATTATAAGCAAACTCAGCATGACATAGACGAATATCCCAATCTTTCTGAGTCTTGCTCACTAAACCACGCAACAATGTACCCAGAGTTATGTTTGTAACCTCTGTCTGACCATCTGTTTTGGATGATGAGAAGTACTAAAGAGTAGTTTTGTACCAACCATCTTCCATAGGCTCTTCCAGAAGTAACTTAAGAACTTCGAATCCCTGTCACTTACTACACTCCTCGGTATTCCATGTAATCTCACAATCTCCCGGAAATACAAGTCAGCAACATGTTGTGCATCAGTAGTTTTGTTCATAGCAACAAAGTGTGCCACCTTGGAAAATCGATCCACCACTACCATTATAGAGTCTCTGGCTCGTTGAGTTCTAGGTAGACCAATGACAAAATCCATGCTTACACTGTCCCATGGTGCATCTGCAACAGGTAATGGTGTGTATAAGCCTTTATGATACGTAGACTTGGATCTCTGGCAAGTTGCGCACCTAGCAACCACGGATGGCACATCTCCCATCATCTTTGGCCAATAGAAGTACTCATTAAGCGTATCAAATGTTTTATGAATGCCAAAGTGGCCAGCCATAACGCCACTGTGTGCTTCCCTCACTAGTAATTCACGAACTCCAAACTGAGGAATACATATTTTGTTGTGACGAAACAGGAAACCATCCTGAACCATGTAATTTCGTGAGGGAACTTGCATCTCTTTTGCAAAATCTGGATCCGTGGCATAGAGTTCTTTGATATGTTCAAACCCTAGCACTCGTGTATCAACCATTGCAAGCAAATATAATCGTTTAGACAAAGCATTAGCCACAACGTTCGTTTTGCCCTCTTTGTATTTAGATGCAAACATGAAGGATTAAAGAAATTCAACCCGCTTAGCATGCCTGTAATTCAACTTCTGTTGTCCATTGTTGAACTTCAAAGCTTCATGATCGGAATGTAATATAAACGGTTTTGGTCTAAGATAATGTGACCAATGATCCAATGCTCTCACAATTGCATAGAATTCTCGATCATAATTTGATTAATTCAACTTAGGTTCGCTCAATTTCTCACTGAAGTAAGAAACGGGATGCTTCTCTTGGACAAGCACTGCTCCAATGCCTATGCCACTGGCATCACACTCTACTTCGAAAAGTTTATCAAAGTCAGGCAAAGCTAGAATAGGTGCACGGCAGAGCATTTACTTGATGTTGTCAAAAGCCTCCTGTGCTCTTAGATTCCATACGAATTCTCCCTTCTTCATAAGCTCAGTAACAGGGGCCATGATGGCAGAAAAGTTCTGGATGAACCTTCTGTAGAACGAAGCCAATCCATGAAAACTACATACTTCATGTATGTTTGATGGAGTTTTCCAAGACATGATGGCCTCTACCTTGGATGGATCAACCATAACACCTTCTCCACTAACAATATATCCCAGAAAAACGATATTATCTTGCATGAAATCACACTTCTCAAGCTTTCCATAGAGCTTTTGCTCACGCAACTTATCAAACAACAATCTCAAATGCCCTAGATGCTCATGCATGTTTGAAGTATAGACAAGTATATCATCGAGATAAACAACAATAAACTTATTTAAGAAAGGACGTAGCATCTCATTCATAAGTCTCATAAACGAGCTTGGGGCATTACACAACCCAAAAGGCATCACTAGCCACTCATAGAGACCTTGTTTGGTTTTGAAAGTCGTCTTCCATTCATCTCCTTCTCTATTGCGCATCTGATGATAACCACTTCTCAAATCAATCTTCGAAAAGATTGTAGCTCCATGTAACTCATCCAACATATCCTCCAATCTAGGCATGGGGAATCTATATTTGATGGTAATGTTGTTTCCTGCTCGAGAATCAATACACATGCGCCATTTACAATCCTTAATTGGAACAAGGAGAGTCGGAACTGCACAAGGACTCATGCTTTCACGAACCAATCCTTTCTCCAACAACTCGTCAATTTGCCTCTGTAACTCCTTAGATGCCTCAGGATCACACCTATAAGCAGGTTTATTTGGAATTGGCGCCCCAGGAATAAAATCAATAGCATTTTCTATCCCTCGGATTGGTGGTAACTCGTTAGGCAACTTGTTCGGAAATACATCATGAAACTCGTTCAAGAGCTTTTGCAATTGTTCATCTTGCACCTTAGACTCCTTTGCAACTTCCTTAACCACAAGCATGTACATAGAAGTGCCTTGCTCAACCTCTTGCTCAAGTTCTTTTCCTGTTAGAAACAAGCTAGGCTTATTGGTTTTAGGGTTAGAGTTTGCGTGAGTTTCCTTCGTCTCTTTCGGAGACAATGGCAACAAATCAATCCTTTTCTTTCCAAAAAGGACCAAATATACATTAGATTCACCATCATGCTTCACTTGTCTATCAAATTGCCATGGTCGTCCCAAAAGTAGTTTAAGGACTTCCTTATTCACTACCTCCTGCATGTTAGGATTCAAACGACGTTGACTCTGTATACATGGTTTATGCCCTTCCTCTAAATGAATTCTATGCATGCAAAAATCAGGACTAATACCAGTCAAATCATCAATAGTATAACCAATAGCCTTTTTATGAGACTTAAGCACAGACAAAAGTTTATTTAATTGATTATCGATAAGGGAAGCACTGACAATAACTGGGTACAACTCCTTATCATCTAGGAAAGCATATTTCAAATTAGAGGGGAGGGGTTTCATCTCAGGTTGGGTTACCTCTTTAACAGAACAAACCCATGTGGTAACTCAATAAATTTCCGGCTCTCCACCAGATTTAATTCCTCACCAGTGAGATCCTGGACCAATTCATCGGCATCAATTGTACCTTCACCTGCACCAACATCAAGGCAAACAACGGCCTCCAGAAGATCCTTTGTAGTGGATCGAGGCATATCATCAATAACAATTTCATCAATGACATCAATAACATAACATGACTGTTCCATCATAGGACTCTTAAGAGCAGCATTAAGATTAAAGGTAACTTTATCATCCCCTACAGAAAGGGTCAAACTACCATTTTTGACATCAATAACGGCACCTGCAGTGTGTAAGAAAGGTCTACCAAGTATAATTGGGATATGAGCATCCTCATCCATATATAACACAACAAAATCAACAAGAATGAAAAATTTCCCGACTCTCACCGGGACATCCTCTAAAATACCTTTAGGGTATTTTACTGTCCTATCTGCCATCTGCAAGGTGATGTTAGTAACCTTTAAAGCACCCATATCAAGTTTTTTACAAATAGATAAAGGCATAACACTAACACTGGCTCCTAAATCACATAATGCTTTGTCAATGAACAGTGGGCCAATACTACAAGGAATAGAAAAACTTCCCGAGTCCTTTAGTTTCGGTGGTGACTTGTTTTGCAATATGGCACTGCATTCCTCCGTAAGTGCTACGGTCTCCACCACATTCAACTCACGTTTCCTGCTTAAAATGTCTTTCAAAAATTTAGTATAAGTAGGAATTTGAGTGATCAAATCAGTAAATGGAACAGTAACCTGCAAATCCTTCACAATATTAAAAATTTACTGAAATGATTATCATTCTTACTCCTGGTACCCTGTTCGGAAAGGGTAACCTAACCTGTGACCTCGGGATCGTATTTCAATATTTTTTGATGTGTCATCTGCTTATTCTTAGGTGATTCGGCCTCCTTAGCTGGAACTGTCTCCAAATCTTCAATCACCACATCACTGGTCTTTTCAGCTACACCTGCAACATCAGAATTAGCATCATCAGTAGGCATTTCCGGGCCCTCATAAGCAGTTCCACTCCTCAAAGTGATGGCATTGACATGGTCCCTCGGGGGGTTCTGTGATGCCTGTGATACTGGAGGTGTAGGTTGTGATGGAAGGTGGCCTGGTTGCCTTTGAGCAGTGGATTGTGCAATCTGAGCTATCTGAGTCTCCAGGTGCTTGTTGTGGGCCTGCATTGCCTCCATATTTTTCTGCATCTGTAAAATCATATTTTTCAGCTCTGAGATTTCTCCACTAGGTTGAACTGGCAATGGTGGTGCTGATAGTGGTGGCCTACTGAAACCTGGTGGGTGTGGTGGTACATATCTCTGCATCTGCTGGGGTGCCTGCTGAGGTGATATAGCTTGCTGAAGATTCTATACATTGCTATTGTTCTTGTAGGAAAAGTATGGATGATCCTTCCAGCCCGGATTCTATGTATTAGAATATGGATTGTTCTTGTAGGCTTGAAAGGCACACACTTGCTCTACTGAACTGGTACATGACTGGGAACTATGACCAAATAAACCACAGGAATCACAGAAAGGATCAGTACATCCCAAAGTGCACACAGTGATGGTGGGGAGCTGTAGTACCAATCTTATCAAGCTTCTGACTTATGGCATTGATCTGTGCAGCTAGACTCTCATACTTATCATCAACTACATGTTTTCCACCCTTCTTAGAATGCCCTCTAAGGTTACCAAACTGTGAATTATGTGCTATTTCATCATCATCAGTTCATATGCAGCATTAACCTCCTGGTTCATAAATCGACCATTAGCAGCAGAATCTAATAAAGCTCTACTCTCATTACCCAACCCATTGTAGAATGACTGAACCAGAAACCATTCTCAACGCCATGATGAGGAAATTCTCACACCTCCTTAAACCGTTCCCAAGCATCATAAAGTGACTCATTTGTCTCCTGATTAAAGTTAGTAATTTGACTCCTCAATAAAGCTGTTCTCTGTGGTGGATAGTACTTCCTCTGAAAAGCAAGAGCCAAATCCTCCCAACAATTAATTGTGGCCATATAAGATCGTTTAACCAGGTTCTAGCCTTGTCTTTCAACGAAAATGGGACATTCTCCTCCTAATGTAATCCTTAGAAACGTTCATTTGCTGATAGTATCACAATTGGAAGGAATTTTGTAAATGTAAATTCGGATCCTCCTTCAATGTCCCTGAAAACTGATTTCGTTCAACCATATTCACAAGAGCCGGTTTCAGTTCAAAATTAGCAGCATCGGTATCAGGTAGAATAACCTCCAGCCATCGACTCAGTACTAGGCAAGGAATAGTCTCTCAATGAACGGGTCGTAGGTGGCGTGGTGGAGGTGGTGGTCCCAACCCTGTCCTTCTCCTTCGGCAGCCATTTCGACCTCTAAATAGCCTTCGAAAACGGGTTGAAAGTGAACTCGAAAACTGAGACAAATCAGAAACAGTTTCCTCCACGGATCGGGAAGAAAAATTCGGCGTCTCTCTACGTCTCAACCGCTTCAAAAATACTCGCTCGGGCTCAGGGAAGTGAAAGTGTCAGGCTCTGGTCGGTTTGCATAAACCTATAACCTGCACAATATGTAACTCCCGAGCAAGGATGAGAAACTGCCTCAAAGAACCAAAAAGTTCTTTGAAACTAAGAAAAATAAAAAAACAGTATAACCCGACTAATAGAATAAAAATTGCCTCCCGGCAACGGCGCCAAAATTTGATGAGGCTATCGCACACCTACAAAATAAACCTAACCACTCTAACTAATATAGCTAGGGAAGTAGGGATCGAATCCACAGGGAAGCAATTAAACCTATTAGTTCTAAAAAGTCTAAACGTGTGTAAAGGGCCTTTGAATGTCGAATTAAGACTCAAATGCTAACTAAACTAGAACTAAGTTGATTAAGGAAATATCTATGACTAAGTCTAGGCAACTCGGTTCACCATAGATAACAAATGAATTGCACACATTAATTAATTAGATTATCAATTTCCTTGAATTAAGGTCCACTAATTCTCTCGAATCTAGTCCCCTTCAAAACTCCTCTAATGGCTCTCGCTCACTTAGACTCGTTTTGCCTATTGTCCTTATGATCTAATTGTGGCAATCTTACCTCTCGGCATCGATTTCAACCAATATCAAACTAACAATTAAACCTGGCCAGTATTTAACTGAAAGCAATAAAAATTGACAACAGGAGTTCAAGTACATTAATAACCAATCAATAATTAAGAACAAGCATCAAAATCAATCGATGGATCCCCTAGTCCTAGAAAGGGAACTGCTCACGCATAATAGAAACTAAAGGAACTAATTTGATCATAAGTACTGAAACTAAAAACATGACTACGACAATTAAACTAAATAACAAGAACAAAAATAACTCAAAAGCAAAAACTAAAACAAAAACAAGATCTAAAATTAAAATACTACTAACAATTAAAACTAAGGAAATAATTAAACTAATAAAAACAAGAGAAGAAAATAAAGAAGAACCTGAAATTGCAATTGTATTGAATGAATGATTGAGTTTTGACAAAAGTAAGTTCTAGAGAGAAACTGAATAAAAAAAATCCTCATGAGAGAAAATAATTTCTAGTCTCTAATCTCTAATGTAATGTGTTGAAAAAACCTAACACAAACACTATTTATATAAAAAGTACAATGCTCGGGTCAAAAGGAGTGAAAAACGGGCTCTGGACAATCCGCCCGACCACTCGGGCAGAATCCGCCCGATCGGGCTCGCAAAACGAGTGATTTTGGCCTTGGAAGCAATCCGCCCGACTGCCCGGGCGAAATCCGCCCGATCGGGCGCGATCAGTGTTTTCGCCCCTATCTTCTTGAAAAATGCTAAGTAAATTCCGCCCGACTGCCCGGGCGAAATGACTTTTTCGCCTAAATCAAGTTGGCTCGTCTTCTAGTTACTCCAGGCTTCATCATAGCTTCTTGATTACTTCAATTCTAACCCATGGCTTCTAGTATCTAGTTGTAACCCATATGATTGCCTCGGAATCAATGCAAAAGCACCGAAATCCTGCAAAAAGTCACTAACAAGCACAAACAACTCCATACAACCAAATGTTAGCCAAAATAGCTCCGGAGAGCATAGGTTAGAGTCAAAATAAACCAGAAAAGGGGGTAAAATATAAGCATAAAATACACTTATCAAGTAGCAAAATAAAAGAAGAGTTGAATTGAACTGAATTGAGCCAAACTAAACTAAACTGATTTTAAGCTGAAGTAAACATGCCCTAAATAGCTATGGCAGTTCAAGTTGTGTCCGACCTTACTACGCTCCGATCATCCTCTGCAAAAATCCGCCTCTAAAATTGCCGTAAAGTAATCCGCTTCCGACTCTGCCTAAAAAATCTTACTCCGACTTTTAGTTGGAGTCTGAGTTGGATGCCAAAAGGTAGTCCGAGTTATTGCACAATTAATCTGACTATGCTGCATCACTGAATATGACTCCGACTGTGCCTTTTATTTCTCTACTTATTAGTTTTAATAGTAATTATTGATATCAATAATTTCTCTACAACCATAACATCACAAATGTGAAAGTTATTTTAATAAAATGTTCGTGATAGTTGAATTTAGTAAATAGGTATTGCAATTCAGTCGGTGTCCGACCTTACTATGTTCCGAATTTCCGATCATCTATCCTCGGGAAAAAAACGCCTCTGAAATCGCCGTAAAATAAGTCGCTTCAAACTGCAGCCAAAAAATCCGACTCCGACTTTAAGTCCTAGAGTGAGCCGGATGGCAAAAAGGGCCTATTTACTTCAGCTTATAATCTGTTTAGTTCAGTTCAGCTCTGTTCAGTTCAGCTCATTTCAGTTGAGTTCAGTTCAGCTCTTCTTTTATTTTGCTACTCATTAATCCTTCATAAAAAACTTTCAATTCAGTTCAGTTCAGCTGTTTTTAGCTGAAGTAAACAGGCCCAAGTTGTACTCCGAGTTATCCCACAATTAATCCCACTCTGTTGCATCATCGACTATGACTCCGACTTCGCGTATTGCCGAGGGAAAAATTCCCCACTCCGAGTCCCAAATGAAAAAATACGCCTCCAACTTCGTTTAAATAATCTGACTACAATCCGATTCCTAGTCTGACCCTTTGGCATCCGTACTTATAAATGATAACATCTTTCATAATATTTTTAGTTGTGTATGTTGTTTTCATAATAATATTTTCCTCCTTTAGTTAGTAGTCAGTGATTATGTTGCATTATCGTTACATTGAAAGTACCTAATAACTAATTAATAACTAATGTCAATAATTGCAATTTTTCCATGTCCCAAATACAAGTATGTTGTATTTCAAATTTCTCTTCAAAAAAGAGAATAAAAAATAAAAAATAAAATAAAATTCATTGTTGCATTTACAATAAAGGAGGAGTTACTGCAAAAAAAAAAAAAGAAAAAAAAAAGTTAGGCAGAAGTTTTACTCAACTGTGGGTCCCTACCTCTATTTTGCCTAGAAAAAACCCATTAGTTTTAACTGAGGTGGACAAATAAAATATTCATAAAACCCAAGGGTCCCACCTCTATATTTACCTCAAGTACCTCAACTTGAGGTACTTGCCATTGCTCGTATTGTTGAGGTACTGCGGTTTTACATTGTGGTTTTTAAAATTTTTTTTATTTGTTTGATATTTGAAAATTTAATTTAATTAATTTATTTTTCCATATATATAACCTAATTAATAGTGCTCTCTAATGTGCTATTGTTTCGCGGTTTTTAATAACGCTAATTTACAAAACATCAATTAAGTGCTATGGTTATATATTCTTTTTCAAATTTACAAATACTAAATTATAGCATTTTATTAACAGCACTTACTTAAGGTGCTATCTTATTAGTAAATACTAATTTATAGCACCTAAATAACAGCATGTATAAAAGAAGCGCTTTTAATGAAAACAAATTATAGCACTTTTTACAAAGTACTATAATTTCGGTGTTTTTAATTCATACTTTTGGCATAGTGGCGCCAGTGAATACATTATGTCAAAAAATCATCAACACGAAGCTCATCCTTCTTCATGACAAAGTATGTAATACCCCGTATTTTCATGCATTTTACAAATTTAATTTAATAATTATAAGGTGTATTTTTAGTATATTTATGAAAAATAAATGTTAAACAAATTAATGAATTAAAGAAATTTAATTAATTAAGGATGTGAAATATTTATTTCAGTGCTTTATATTTTTATAAATTATTGTATGACACTTTAATTTTTATTTAAGTATTTTAAAAGTTTCCAAATCGGGTTTTTAAAGGGTTTCCTAAAATTTTTAAAACAAGGGCAAAAAAGTAATTTACATCATTAAGGTTATTTTAGTAATTTTACCCAAATTAATTTTGGAACCTATAAATACCGCATTAATTCAGTATTTTCTGATCTATTTTCAAAATTGGTGTTTTAGGATTTACAAAAAAGAAGGAAAAAAAAAACGAAACTTCAAGCCCTCACCGGCACCCTTCCCCTCGTTGGTCCACTGCCCACTGCCGCCGCCTGCAGCCCAGGCGACCGACCGGCCACCTCCTTCCCCTCCCTATTTGGTTTATATAAAATAAAATCTTCTCTTCTCTTTTTATTTTTAATTCAACTCATGTTTAAATTATGTCTTTAATTATGTTATGATCATGTTTTATAATCTATGGCCATGTTTTAGAATTAATAAAGTGTGATTATAAGTATTTTCATGAAATTATAATAAAATAGGGTTTTATGAGTTTATGATACTCCCTCCGTTCCCAATTATTCTTGACGGTCAATATTCACCTTCTCATTTTGATATATGATATTTTATAGTGGTGGGGTCAAATTGGGGTAATAATTGACGAAAGAGAAACAAGTTGCAACTAATAGAAGCTTGATTAGTGGGTGGTGTGTGGGGTCCATTTTAATTAAAAATGTTAAAAATCTAATAAAGTTGTAATATAAAGAAAAATATGGAACATAGAGAAACAAGATATGTAAAGAAAAATAGGGAACAGATGGAGTATTAGTTTATAATTTTAATGTTCTAAACTATTATTTTATGATCATAGATTGTTATAGTAATGATTTATGACGAATTTATAAAGTTTCAAATGTTTTTAAGTGGTTTCAAAGTGAATTTATATTTCTGTAAAATTATTTAAAGCATGAATAAAAATAGTAGTAGTAGTAGTAGTATGATTATGTTTTTAAGCATGAAAAAGGGTTTTAACGTAAAAAAATAAAATATAACTTAATGATCTTATGATGTTATAATGTTTTATGCCCAAATTATGGAGTTTAAATCTTAAGTAATTTATTATTGTTGTAAATTTTGTAAAACCATGTTCACGCATAGTAAAAATATTAAGTGCATGAAATAATGACTGATAAGTATTCTTAAGGCATAGAATCATCACATAATAATCTTAGAACATAAGTATGTTGTTTTATGGTCAAATTATGATGTTTAAGAAGGTTTAAAAGAGTTATTAAGTTATTTTTCAAAGCTGCCATTTTTGGATAATATCAAAAATCAAGTGTTTTTGAAAAGGAAAATTATGGGTAATGAATGGAATTGTATAGAGATGATATATAAAAGGTTTTGGTTGATTTTTCATCACTAAAATTTAGTTTAGTTAGAGTTGTTGTAAAGTTTAGTCAATGAGGGTTCTAATTAGTTTTTGTTGTTACTTTGTAGGAAGTTTTGAGCTAAGTGATTTCTAGTAGTAGTGGCGGGTCGTTGCTATAACACAAGGTACGTAAGTATTAAAGACATTCATGTGCTTAGAAATCATGCTAGAATAGTTGTTAAGTCTCACACTACAAACCTGTGATGTTAGAAAGAAGTTGACTAGTAGTCAATAAATAAATAAAGAGCAAATTGAGTTGTTTAATAACTTGAGCAAGAAGAAAGGTAGTTTGTGAATGTTTCTTCACATGTATAATAGCAAAGTTAATGAGAAAATATTTAGCCACTCACAATTTATGTGTGGATAAAGGAAGGTTTAATTAATGAAGAAATAAGAAGTAAATAATATGATCAAGTGTTAAACAAGATAGCTAATATGATGTTCATGATGTTATGTTTGTTATGAATGCATCACGTAATGTTTTATGTAAGTCACAACATGTGTTAAAATTGATAATTACATAAAGTGAAAGACGATTCGTACCAAAACTCTTAGAATGTATATACCTTGAAAATGAAAAATGGGGGGGGGGGGGAGCTATAGGAATAGTAATCTATGACTTCTAACCGGGGTACAAGATGTTATACTCTTAATTTATTATTTTTAATGCGCTGGAATTCCGTCACTTCATGTGACATAGGTAATATGTTCTTGAAGTTGCTCCCAAGTTGGTGCCCAAAAGGGAGAATGTTGAGAAGGAAACCCGTTCGATGCAAAATCCATGAATAATTATTTAAAATAACTTTAACGGTTGTTGGGTCTATGTTATATGTACATAGTTATAGCAAGGTGATATGTGTAGTTTTTATAGTGTTTTTCCCCTTGTTTCGAGTCAATTTTGTGCTTAATGGGTGTCATTCTGACTTTATTTTAGCTCATTTGATGTTCTTTAGCTAATTTGAAGTGTCTCGCTAAGTTTGATTGATTTCCGGCAATTTTAGAGCTTTTTAGTTGATTTTTATCATCCACGGTTGTTATGCTCGGTTTTGGTATGTTTTGTAATTTCAAGCATGAAAACCGAGGCTCGGAACGAAGCCGGAAATCTTAGACGGGATAAGAATGAAGATGCATGGAAATGCGTGTCAAGAAGTATAAAACAAGCCTTAAAGAACTTATGAAGAAATAAGAAGAAAAGGAAGCAAAATAGATTCTGAGGTCTTGATGNGACTTCTGAGGTCTTGATGCGGGCGCACAATATTGATATGCGGGCGCATTTAAAGAACTTTGCAAGCTTAGGAACGTTCTGAGGTACTTATGCGGGCACATAAGATACCTATGCGGGCGCATTTAACGAGGAAAAAAAGACTAAGAAGCATTCTGGAGGTCTGATGCGGGCGCATAAACCTCCTATGCGCCCGCATCAGACGTTTTTCCCGATCTTTTTATTCGTCTTTTATTTTCTTTGTACTTAGGCTTTGTAAGCCCAACTTGGGTACATTAGGCACGGTTTTCTAGGCAAAACAACTTATGCTTTTCATAATTTAGAATTACTCTCTTAGGATATAGAATTAAGCACTTTTCTCTCTCAAAATAAAATTAGGGAAATTAGGGTTTTGTTCATAACTTTGATTTTCAATTCAATTCAAGTCTTCAATTGTTTCTTCAATTTGGTAATTTTCCTGTTTTTTATTCTTTACTTTAGTTAATTTATGCTTTTTATTCTTTTTAGTTTAATTAATTTAGTTAATTGTTTATGTTAATTAGTTTAATTGTTCATTACTTCATGAATTCAATTAGGGTTTTTACAATTGTTCTTGCTTTAATTTTCATAATTATGAGTGAGTAGTCTAATTTCTAGGGTTAGGGAAACCTTGATCAATCAATGGACTAATTAAATTAGGTTGTTTCAATCCCATAATTAGTAGTCAATTTCCTATTATTGGTTTCTTTGTTTACAATTGAATTGTGCGCAGATTTAGTTGTAATTCTGGTAATTGTTGAATTTGATGCCGAGAGGTAAAAATACCACAATAAGACCACTGAATAATAGGCGAAATTAGTCTAGGCATGAGCGAGAGCCGCTAGATGAGTTTCGAGGGAGTCTAGATTCGAGAGAATTAGTGAGCCCTAATTTGACGATAGTTGTGAGATTGAACGATCTTTGTTAGTGAATCCATTAGTTGTTCTTGGTGACCCGAATGACCCTAGGCTTAGTTTATTGGTTTAATTCTTCGTCATTTCCAGTAATTAGTTAGTAATTAGTCAATAGTCAGTTAGCTAGTCAATACTTCTCGACCAAGGCTCTTTACACAGTTTAAGCTTTTTAGAACTAATAGAGTTTAACTGCTTCCCTGAGGATTCGATCCTTACTACCCTAGCTACATTAGTTAGTGTCGTTTGGTTTACTTTTGATAGGTGTGCGATAGCCTGTTCACAAGGTAAGGCTATATGTTTACTTATGCTTTTGCTTAGGAATATTCAAGTTAGTGTGTTGCATATTCTTGAGTGTTTATGTACTCAGCTTTGCTGATTACGTGTTTTGTGTATGCATGGCCTTGTCTTTGTCTTGGCCCTACAACGACCCATTTTGATAGCGAGTAGAAGTCTAGAATAAAGAGAAAGCAACGAGTACATGTGGGCATAGTCAATCATGCTGGGATTAAGTGAAGAGTGCTCTCGGTTGCTGTTGTCCATTTATATGTACTGTGTTGGTTATGATGTTTCTATTTCTCGCTGATGAATTTTAGTTTGATTGTTAGAATAATGGTTGTTTTCCAACTTATGAAATTTAGTTGGTTTTGAAGGGTCGTTGTTTCGGTTCTAAGTTGTAATAAAGATTTTTAGTTGGGATTGTTTAAAAGTTCTTTAAACTTAAATTTTGAAAAGTAGAAGTCTTTCGTTGTAGTGATTTGATAATAGCTTTAGCCGTTATCACGGTGACGGTAATACTTTGGTATTTCCTAAATAAGTAGGAGTATTTAATTATTATTAAGATGTTTTCCGGAAATAGTTAGGAAATTCCAGGGTGTAACAAAGTGGCTCCCCAGTGAATATGCTATGTCGAGAAATTGCCAAAAATCCATCCCCAACGAGTGAATTAATCATCAACTGCAAGATCAACTATCCAATCAAACAATTGCAACCATCTCATCAAATATTGTCAGACAGTCTATCTTAGCTTTATCAACAACAACCGATACACTTGCTAATCTTAAATAATCAACAAATGACACACATGACTTCAGGATGTCACAAACAGCATCAGAAGCTTACGACTTCCATTTTACAAGATTTGTCACAAATAGTATTAGATACTTACGACAATTCTTCATCTTACAAGACACATCAGCATACCTTTCCTTATACGGTTAAGTTGTAGACACCTGAAGGGAGCTCTCTTAATATCTAGGCACACCTGAAGAGAGTATTTCACAGACATATCATCATGAGTATCCTATATGGTTAAGTTGAAGACACCTGAAGGAAATGTCAAATACACACATTATTACACCTCTTCCTATACGGTTAAGCTAAAGACACCTAAAGGAAATCGTAAACTTACACCTCTTCCTATACAGTTAAGCTGAAGACTCCTGAAGGAAATTGCAAACACATTATATCATGAGTTTCCTATGCGATTAAGCTAAAGACACATGAAGGAAATAATGAACTCACATCCATCCCTATACGGCTAAGCTAAAGACATCTGAAGGGAGCTCTCCAAGGATCAAGGAACATATGAAGAGAGTCAGACACAGACACACACTATCGTGCAGTTCCTATACGAACAAGGCACATCCGAAGGAAACCGCAGTTATCATTCACTGCGAAGAAACGAGGCGCTTCATAAGGAGATTGCACACCTACATGCACTTGTTAAACTAACTTTTGTTTTGCGGGTACCCGATACTTTGGCTTTCGTCTTACAGGACTAGTCATCTCTACAAACTCAGCCAAAATGGGGGCTTTTGTAGACACCTACATTTGTACCCTCCATTAGGCTAATGATAAACATTTACCACGTTGCTAATTAGTCTGATCTTGAGAAGCACGTCGAAAGATCTATCCTAAGATCACCTTGATATTCCCAATAACTCAGAAAAACACAAAAAAATCCCTAAAAATCACAAAAACATTTCAATTCTATTTTTATTTATTTTTCCATATTTTTTCCACATTTTTATAATAAAGCACTGATGATTCTTTAATGCCTGGAAATGTCTTTTATAACAAGAAACAAGATAAAACATGCCCATAAAAGGAAAAGCTTGGAGCCCATGTCATGGGCCCAAGGGAATTCTCCTCTCCTCAAAGCCCAAAAAGGAGGGAAGGAGGAAACTTCCTCCTTTTCTCTCTCCAAGGGATTAGGCAAGCGTTAAGGAATAAGGAAATGAGCACATGTGAGGTAGTATGAACTTCTAGGCCCAACCAATAAGGAATATCAGCGAAATGTCCGCCAAGGTGCACTCCATACAGTGCGCTGGAGCGCATGGTACAGCTCCGTTTCCCAAACTTTTCCCTATAAATACCACCTTTATTCCCTCATTCAAGGCATCTTAGATTTTTGTGATCTTGGATTGTCATAAACTTGCATCTTGTCATTTCAAATCTTGCAATCTAAAGAGAATTTCGTGAGCAAGTAGAGAGCTTAGCATTCTTCCGTCAATTCTCCATAAAATCTTTCACTTTTCTTTTAACTTTCATCACTTTTCTTTGATTCTTCATCCTCTCCACCGTCATAAACACAAAAAAAAACACAAAACGATTTTATTTTCTTTATTTTCCACTTTTATATTATTTTCACCATTTTAGTTTATTAGTTTTATCATTATAATAATCATATTCATCATATTCATACTATATTCGGGTCATATTTCGGTTTTAGATTCTTGAATTTACTTCCAAGATCGTTTGACACTAGCACACAAGGTATCTAATATGAGGCCATATTAAATCTTCATCCTTAAGTTTATTATCATCTTCGAGCTCATTCGTCTTCATCAAGTTTTCTCTTATTATTATTATTATTATTGTTGTTGTTGTTGTTGTTGTTGTTGTTGTTGTTGTTGTTGTTGTTGTTGTTGTTGTTGTTGTTGTTGTTGTTGTTGTTGTTGGCTCCATCCAAGTTAGCTCTCTAAACCCCCTTTATCACCTTTATTTCCTTTTACTCCATGAAATATTGATTAATAATGGCTTGAGATGTAATAAAACAAAGGAAAATAGAAAGAATCATATTTAGGCATTTAACGCTTTTATGAGCATGATTACATGATAATGTAGCTTGTTTATGTTTTGTGTTTTGAGCATGATTACATGTTTTAAAAGCTTTATATGCANGAAGGAGGAAACTTCCTCCTTTTCTCTCTCCAAGGGATTAGGCAAGCGTTAAGGAATAAGGAAATGAGCACATGTGAGGTAGTATGAACTTCTAGGCCCAACCAATAAGGAATATCAGCGAAATGTCCGCCAAGGTGCACTCCATACAGTGCGCTGGAGCGCATGGTACAGCTCCGTTTCCCAAACTTTTCCCTATAAATACCACCTTTATTCCCTCATTCAAGGCATCTTAGATTTTTGTGATCTTGGATTGTCATAAACTTGCATCTTGTCATTTCAAATCTTGCAATCTAAAGAGAATTTCGTGAGCAAGTAGAGAGCTTAGCATTCTTCCGTCAATTCTCCATAAAATCTTTCACTTTTCTTTTAACTTTCATCACTTTTCTTTGATTCTTCATCCTCTCCACCGTCATAAACACAAAAAAAAACACAAAACGATTTTATTTTCTTTATTTTCCACTTTTATATTATTTTCACCATTTTAGTTTATTAGTTTTATCATTATAATAATCATATTCATCATATTCATACTATATTCGGGTCATATTTCGGTTTTAGATTCTTGAATTTACTTCCAAGATCGTTTGACACTAGCACACAAGGTATCTAATATGAGGCCATATTAAATCTTCATCCTTAAGTTTATTATCATCTTCGAGCTCATTCGTCTTCATCAAGTTTTCTCTTATTATTATTATTATTATTGTTGTTGTTGTTGTTGTTGTTGTTGTTGTTGTTGTTGTTGTTGTTGTTGTTGTTGTTGTTGTTGTTGTTGTTGTTGTTGTTGGCTCCATCCAAGTTAGCTCTCTAAACCCCCTTTATCACCTTTATTTCCTTTTACTCCATGAAATATTGATTAATAATGGCTTGAGATGTAATAAAACAAAGGAAAATAGAAAGAATCATATTTAGGCATTTAACGCTTTTATGAGCATGATTACATGATAATGTAGCTTGTTTATGTTTTGTGTTTTGAGCATGATTACATGTTTTAAAAGCTTTATATGCATAATGACATGAAATTTAAAGGTTCTTGCAAATGGCATGATGACATGTGCGTTTAAGCTTTTCTAACATGGTTACATGATTATATTGCTTTCCCTATTATACGTGATTGCACATATATGTAAGCCATGATGATGGATTTTCTCGTAGATTACGGACCATAGTAAGATTGAGTTTATGAAGTCACATGCATAAAGTCACATTAGTCATAAAGACTCGAATCTTGAATAGGTTAGACGTGACATAAATAAAGTGGTCACCAAAACTAGATAATATACATGCACATTAATTAAACTCGCCTAGTAAGCACTCAAGTTTTAATGTTGCTTGATACATTATGACGAGAATTATAAACGAGATACAGTAGAGGACAACTCGACTTGGAGGTACCTCGTCCCCGATCCCACTAATCTGGTGCACAACCTGACCTTGGGAAAACTGACGCACCTCACCTTGGCCAGTCAAAACGCGGCTATTCGTTTCTGTAAGACTCTATGAAGTGCGGTTGTTGGCCTTTACTAGAGTTTCGTTCCAAGCCAAGTGTACTCACCTTAAGCGATGACCCTTCCCGACCCATGGTCTAAAGAACGGATTCTTGGAAAACGGCCTCGGTGGCGTCCACAATAGGTGGTTTAAAAGATATGAAAAATATTTGTGCGGAGGAGATGGTGCAATTTTCTGTATATGATTGTATATGAAGAGAAAAATCGAGAGATAAAGTTTGGTTTCAAGGATCACGAGAGACAATTAGTAGGAATTTTCATACTGTTTTAAGAGCAATTTTTATGCTTTGGAGTTTATTATTATAGACCCCTCAATCAATTCCAAGTGCTTGTACGGATGAGAGATGGAAGTGGTTGAGGTAAAACAATACTAAATTATTAACTGTACATTGGTGCTTTAACTTAATTATATAATTTTTATTGAGACGTTGACTTAATTATCTTTTTTTTATTATAGAATTACATTGGTGCTTTAGACAGAACTTATGTGAAAGTAAATGTGCGAGCCGTTGATAAGCCACGATACCGGTCTAGATAGAATGATACTTCTACCAATGTTCTTGATGTATGTGCACCAGACATGCATTTTATTTATGTTTTAGCTAGTTGGGAAGGCTCAGCCGCAAATGAAAGGATACTTTGAGATGCTCTTTCGAGACCAATTAGCCTTAAGGTTCCCTACGGTAAGACATGTTTTGGTAAATTTTATTTATTTAATTTATAAGAAGTAATACCTATGAGCTATTCTGATTAACAATGCATGCGTTTTATAGGATTGTTATTACCTACTTGATGCTGGTTACAAAAACTGTAAAGGCTTCCTAGCTCCATATAGAGGACAATGTTACCATCTACAAGAATGGACTAATTCGCCAACTAAGAATGAGGAGTTTATTTAATATGAAGCATGCATCTGCACACAATGTCATCGAGAGAATATTTGGGTTATTGATAATACGATGGAGTATACTAATAAATCCATCATATTATTCAATGGAAATACACAAAAACATAATTTTGGCATGTTGTTATCTCCATAATCTGATAAGACAACAAATGAGTTATGAGTCATTTGAGAGAGAGTTAGAAGAATATATGTGATCACTTCAGCCAGATAACAATGTTATTAGTACAGTAGAATCAGTAACACAATGGACTCAATGGAGAGACGAATGTAGGACTCTTGGAGACGTAGACGGCGTACAATGTGACATTATTATTTGTTTGTGTGACGATTAAGGCATATTATGTGTTATATGTTAGTTTTTTACTTGTTCTTATGTGATTTTGCTACCGCTCTCATATAAGCGATGTACTTTTCTTTGCAGACACTGCATACTTGCTCATTTGTTTTTTATTGCTGTTAAATGTTTTGTGTGTGCTGCCATTTGGTTATTATCTTTGACTCGAACACTTTACTTAGTATTCGCTTTGCCTATGATATGTTTGAAGAAGTTCAAGAAATAAAGCAACACTAGTACTTTATTAAAGACAAGAGAGGGGAGGAGAATTTGGTCTTTCAAGGAGGAAACAAATCTTGTTGATATTTTGTATGAGATGAATGACTCTAGTTGGAAAGTTGACACTTGTCACAAGTCAGCCTACCTTGCACATATTGCGAAGGAGATGGAAAAAAGATTGCCAAATTGCAATCTTAAAGTCATATATTAAGTCAAACGTTGAAATCAAATCTTAAAGAAGCAACTTTCTTTCATTTATGGGATAGAAGCGGTTTTGGTTGGGACGATGAGTTGAACATGGAAACAGAAGAAAAAGATATATTTATGGGATAGGCAAAGGTAACATTTACGTTTCATATGTATGGTTTGCCATGATTAATAATAATATTTACATGATCACAAGTTTTTTAATATTTTTATAACAATCTTGTTCGTGTAATTACTTTTGAATGAGGAATTTTTGACATCTAACAGTGAGATGTTTAAGGGAGTATTTCACATGGTGTTTTTGTAAATATATGCAAAAGTAAGGGTTGCATTGTTAGTGTATATGTTATGTATTTTGCATATATTTACAAAAACACCATGTGATATCCTTCCTTAAACATCTCACTATTAGATGTGGGGAATCCCTCCTTTTGAATCAGCATATGATGAATGATATTTTCTTTTTTTTTTGGCTTGTTTTACTAGTCGAGATGGAGCTGCTCCTTTGTATAGGAAGCTTGATAAGTGAGCTGAGATATATGCTGATGACTTGGCCAAAGAAAGTAAAGTTAAGGGTCCGGCCAGGAGACCAATGTGACATGGAGGAAGAGCAATGCACTACAGTTCGATCCAATTTTCAAGCTAAAGATGAATCTACTTCTCAAGTTCCAGGGACTACTAATACCCCCAGTGCATATAAGCCATCATTAAAAAACATGTTAGTTGAAATCGATCAACTTGAGGGGTAATTTATTATAATGACTAAATCTATTACACGGTTACTTGAAGTGGAGAAACAGAGTGCATTGGCTATGAACGACCTTGGTAGATCATTTGTTCATGGAGTTAATGTCCACGAACAAACTAGCGAGAAGAAGAAACAGTTGCTCGAAGTCCTAAGTGCACTACTTGAAATGACCCCAATGTAGGTTGTGAGAGCCACACGTTTGATTGGTCAAGATGTCGCCAAGTGATATAAGTGCAAGCATCAGTGACATTAATGATGTAAGTGCAAGCACCAGTGACAATGAAAAAATTGATCAAGTAATAAATATAAGTGACAAGGTTTGTAGTGGTGCAATCAACATCGAAAGTGGTGATGTCAATGGCAAAGATGCAACCATAGGTGAAATAATTGCATATGGTGATATAAGCCATATGGTTGCATCAAGGGTAGGGATTTGTGTGTGCATGGTCACATATCACTAAGATGGCACGCAAATCAAGAAAAGATGGTGGATTTTGGGGAACAAGATGGTTTTTGCCTATGAGTTTTTTTCCCACTGCATTTGCTAGGGTTTTTCTAATTTCAGGCATTGAGTCTTTTATTTCTTGGTGAGTGTTGATCATCATAATTATGCTAAAATACATGGAGGAAAGATTCTTGAAGGTTTCTTGATTAAAAGATTGGATCTTGAAGCATTTCTTGAAGAATCTTGAAAATTGCGCAAAATGGACGAAGGTTCTTGAGGCGTGTTTTTGATGATTTTTCCAAGTTCTTGGGCAACAAGAAATTTTGTGATTTTTAGCTTAAAATAGGATGATTATCTTGTTAATTAATTATTTAGTTAAGTTGTTAGGATGTTTTCTTGATTAGTTAGTTTGTAAGAGTTTGTTAGGCAAGATAAGATCAAGATGCAATGATGAGGTGGCATACTTGTCTTGTTGTGTGTATGTTTTGTGAGGGACGAATTCCTATGTGTTTTGTGTGTGTGTTTAGTTTGTTTTAGTTAGGATTTTTGTTGATGATTATTCCTATAAATAGTCTCAACATTAGTTTGTAAATTAATTAAGTTGGAATTGAATAAAAGTTTGCTTGTTTTCTTGAAAACAAAATTCCGAATTTTTTTAAGGGTTGGTGGATTTTCCTTTATACTCTTGTGAAGATTAATTAGTGGCTTTGAGGGTGCTTAGGATTTAATCAAAGACTAATTAATCAAACCTAAAATTGAGAATTTTGGTGGCTTAGCCTTTAGAAGTTCGAAATTTTAGTTCTATCCTTGTGGGTTTTCCAATTCTTAAGAAAATTCACATCACCAAGATGGACTTATTTTTCAATATGTCAAATGACTTTTATGTGCTCATTGCTCTGCAAGAGATTGGTGATGATGCATGAAGTCCTTTTGTTTGATGATGATAACTTTCAATTACCTTTTACATGTAATATGATGTATTTTTGCAAAGATATTGACTTTCAAGTGCAAGTAATGAATGCATAAAGTCTTTTTGTAGCTGATGAGTTTCAAGAGCCCCTGATTGTGTGTTTTTTTGATATAGTAGTTTGTTTTGCAGGGTATATTTTGGTCTGATTATGTAACCATATACTAATGTAGTAGTTGATTGCTCTTGAGTTGTTCATCCTAAATTGTTGATTAGTAGACCTTATAGAATTGGAATTTCGAGTTAGAGGATTTTACACATCTAAATTGTGTTTTGGAAAAAAAATTTGTAAAGGTTTATCTGTTACTTTCCTTATAATTTGATGTGTTATATATGTTAATTTTATTCACTTGAATGATTGTAATATGCAAAGATACTTTTAAAAAGCAAAAATTATGAGAATAGCTATAAAATATTATACAAAGGATAAAGTAGTAAATTTGAACTTTAATCCTTATCTTATTCCACATAACAAACGTGAGATTAAAAACTCCTCATCTTTAACAAGTTACATACCAAATAAGGGATTGAGATTATTTAAATCTCGTTTTCATTCCCAACTTCTATTTCATTCGTTCCTATTCTCATTTGCCAAACGCCCCATTAAGTCCTTAACTCTTGATAACAATTCAAAAGAAATAGGTGTCTAATATAGTTTCCCACTTTCGCCTATTGTTTTGTTGGTTGTAAGTTAGTCGCTCAAACTCTAAATTAAAACAGTAGTTGACTTTGAATTATCCACTCTCTCCATTCTTTCCATTCCCATATAAATATATATATATATATATGTGTATATATACTCTCTCAATCTTATTTTAGTTGCTACGTTAGGGTTTCTGACACTATTTACAGCGTAACTTTGTCTCATTTTGGTGATTAATGTGTAATGAAAAACATAGCCATATGTGATCTTATTTGATTCGTTTCTATGTATATATTCCAAAAATATAATTTTTATAATTCTTTATTATACAAAAATTGAGATATTAATTTGATAAGTTACGTCTTGAAAGATGTAAAAAAAAGTGAATGGAACAAGTAAAAAAGACTGAGGGAGTTATATATATACGGTGGGGATCCACTAAAAACCCCATAAAAACTGAAAACTAAAAACCTTAAATATTGACCGTAGGATTTAGGAGATATAGATCAACGCTTTAGATTAAATCTGATTAAAAAATTTACCCACAATTCATGAATTAGGAGAGAGAAAATAGTGAAGAGAGAAAAAACAAACATTCTCTTCATCATCATCTTCATCCATCATCATCTTCATCTTCTTGTTTGATTGTTTCAACATCACCATTATATTACCACATCATATCTCTTCAATTCGTCCTATCTCTTCTTCCATTCTTCAATTTGTTTTAAATTATCATCTTCTTTAATTCGATTCAAAGAGTGAAGTCACCGCCGCCGTCTCCTTTCCTGTCGTCGCCGCCTTCTTTCTCGTCGTCGCCACCATTGTAGTCGTCGTCGCCTTTTCTGCCGTCGCCGGTCTCCATTGTTGATCTCAGGTTGTTTTAATTTTTTTTTACTGTTTTTATGTTTGTTTTTTGCTTTTTCTTAGTTTCTTTAGTTGTTTTAAATTTTGTTTTAGTTAAATTTGATTATGATGATGCATTGATTAACCTCTAAATTATGCAAGAATTTACCTTGCTGATATTCTTCCATGTAATGTGAACCGCGTAATATACTTTGACTCAAACATTATTAGTTGTTGTTACTGGATTACTGGATTTGAGATTAATTGTTGTTATTGTTTATTTTATTTATTTATTTTGGGAGTTGTGATTATTTGTTATTGTTTTAGTTGTTATAACCATTTAGTTGTTATTTTTGTTATTGTTGACTTTTAATACAAATGAGGGAATATTTAGTACAATAGAGATGATATTTAGAACAATAAGTTTGTTTTTTAAAACATTAGTATTTTCTCTTTACTGTAACTTATGCTCAATCCCCTATGATTCTTTGCTCAACAAGTTTGTTTTTTACATTATAAAAAATATATTTGAATATATGTACACAAAAGAGATATGGTTGAGTTTTAATACATATGAGAGAATATTTAGAACAATAGAGATGATATTTAGAACCACCAGTTTCTTTTTTAGAACATTAGTGTTTTCTCTACGTTGTAGCTTGTTCTCAATTCTCTATGATTCCACAAAAGACCGTAACATGACAATTATTTTCTCTTTATTGTAACGTATGCTCAATCCCCTATGATTCTTTGCTCAACAAGTTTGTTTTTTACATTAAAAAATATATTTGATTATATGTACACAAAAGAGATATGGTTGAGTTTTAATACACATGAGAGAATATTTAGAACAATAGAGATGATATTTAGAACAACAAGTTTGTTTTTTTAGAACATTAGTGTTCTCAAATCTGTATGATTCTTTGACCTAAAAGACTGTGCAGGACATGTGGTGAGCTTTCAACACATGATAGTCGGAATTGCCCTCAAAAGGCAAAAAATGTGCAATGAGGTAGCATTTTTTATTTTCTTGAGAAATGTTTCGAAAAAGTTAGTTTTGATGTTCTAAAACTCGTAGAATATGTTCTAAAATTATCTCCTAATATTTTGAAACATGTGTGAAATTATTTCTCTTTATGTTTTAAAAATGAGATCTATTGTGCTAAATATTGTTGCACATGTTTGAAATTTCTATACTCATGTTCTAAATAGTTTGATTTTTATAAAACTCTTGTTCTAAATATTGTTGTAGTTGTGTGTTTTAAAAATCTTGTTTTATTTTATTTTGATAATATATTTTATTTGAAATTTCAGGTTATGGTGGAAGAAGTAGATAGTCAAGGTCAACGAGGAGATAACTTTGTTCCAAAATTTGCACTTTATCAATTATCGATACTTGGATTTATGTAACACATTTTATTAGTTTTTTTCATCATTTTTTTTAGATTTTTGAACAAATTCAAATGTAGTAGTTTTTTTGGATAATCTATTGACACACATAATTGTCATGTAAGTGCAAAAATTATGGAATGAGGTATAATTTCATTGCTTAAGAAAAAAAGTTCTAAACCTTAGTTTTCATGTATGTTCTTACAAAAGTGAGAAATGTTCTAAATTTGTCTATAGGTGGTCTGAAATAGTTCATAATTTATAATAACAATACCAAAAAAAAAAATTGAATCAATATATAGTTTAAAATAGTAATACATTATTGTATATTGAATTTCAATACATAACATTATATTTCAATTATATTGACACATAATAGCCATGTTAAATACATTGTAAGTTGAATTTAATATATAATACTAATGTTAAATCTGTTGATACACAATAGCCGTAATTGTCCTATAAAGCCAAAAAATGTGCATACAAATCAAACAACTAATCATCATTTTTTAATTTCCTTTTGCATTGCTCTTGCATTTGCCACTATACAATGGTGTAATTTATTCAACTTGTGTGTTGATATCTTGGCACAATACTCTACTCTCAACCATTTCACCTGTTCTTCCTGTAACGAAAAAAAAAACATACATTAAATACTGAAAATGTGTGCTAAACTCATGTTCCTATAAGCTTACTAAAAACCTTATGTTCTAAACTTTACAACTAATGTTCTAAACTTTACAACTATTGTTCTAAAGTTTACACCTAATGTTCTAAAGTTTACAACTATTGTTCAAAAGAACCCTTGAAATCTGTACCAATGAAAAGGTATGTTAGAAAAATAATCAACAGATGACACCTACAAAAAGTTACACTTACTCCTCCCTAAATATTTCAGACTCGATAAGTTAGGATTACTAAAATATGCACAACCATAATCTGAAATGAGATGAGACAGTCAGTAGGTTATGATAATATTCAAAATAATCAAAACAAGGATGCAGTCATGAACTCATGATTTCAGCTTACAAACTCAAACGAACCTTATTACGACCTTTTAACACAATGGTAGTGGTTTTTTTTTTTATATCAGGTCTCTAAAATAGCAATGTACACTTTGGTTGTAAGTAAACTCAAAAGGATTTTATTGGCCATCATTTTATACATGCATGCACTTACTTATAGTAAATTAGTAATAGCCCCATAAGATATTCCCTGTTGAATTCAGACCTTAATGTTCTCCGACCCCTTGACTACCTTGTTTTTTTTATCCAGATAGAGCTGCTACTAAGTAAGAAAACCTTCCCTCGTATTGTCAATTTGCTCGTACCATTGATTATAGATAGAGTACTTGCATATTAAGTTGATCCTTTTAATCAAGTAGCAGTCAAAAGAAAACGTACAGATGCTCATTAGGACTGAACTAAATGTCTAGAACCCCAATCCCTAGTTCAGCAACCTTCAACTTCCTAGTTCTGATTAAGACTTGTGGATTCGTGGGTACTTGTGACATTGTTGAAGGCAGAATCCTCTCTACTCAAGTGTTCTGACTTATGCCATGCTATTGTATAAGATTTCAGTCTAAGCATAGTTTGGAGCCACTCAAAATCATGTAGAGGTCATGTTGAACTAAGCCCTTTCTCTATAAATAATATTTCACTTGGAGTCCCATTAATAGTTTTGACCGAATGTAAGTCATCAGTGCATAAACCATGTCATAGACATTTTGCATCTCAACTTCCATCATACATCATGCTTATTTCAGCCCCCCATTATATTAGTGTTAGACAAATTAAAGACGAACATTATGGAGGAATTAGTGATGCATCTATACAATGTTTAAAAGACTAATGATGAATACTGTCATGTTGTCCAATTGTATGCAATGTATAATCAACTTCTATTTACAGCAAAACTATTCACAATTTAAAAACTACACTGAAAGGATCAAAACTATATACAGCAAAAAAAAATTTAAAAACAATATCAAACACAACAATAACATACTGCTGCAAATTAACTAAGTAGATTCAATGAGTACAACAAATCAAACCTGCTACACAGATCTGATGTAAATTCACTGCCGAAACCGATCGAAGAAATATGCGAAGTAAATTCTTCGAATAGTTTCACAAATCTGAAGTTTTCGCAAAAAACACAATCAAATTATCACTTAAAACTAAAGCATCAAATCGCACATAACATTCTAAGTTCCTAACAACGAAACCTTCGATTCCACACCAAAATCTCACAATAAAACCCTAAAATCATCAAAAAAACATTTGACATCCTTCACAAAATGAAATTGAGACCATAAATGATCAAAAGCAAGCGAAAATCCAACAAACGACGCAACGTTTCGCAACTTAATCTAATAAATTTTAGCTTAATTTAAGCTGAAATAAAGAACACATAACATAATTTAAGTAGAACACTTACCAAATAGCGAAATAAATCATCAATGGTGGGGTTTCAATGGCGTTCGTGCATGAAATTGAACCTCGCGAAATTACAAAAACAAAATTATTAGTGTTTAGGAATGCAGAAATTGAATTTAATTTAAGTTGAAACAAAGAACACAAAACATAATTTAAGTAGAACACTATCAAATCAACAATGGCGAGATTTATCAATGGCGGTTGAGCTTAATTTTTCAGCAGAGAAAGGAGAGAGCAATTTTGATGAGAGAGAAATTGTAATGAGAGCTGTGTAAAAAATGAGGAGGATGAGAGAGAAAGTGTGATGTGATTATTTTATATACTATTAAACTAAACTGTTAGATTTAAAGAATTAGATGAATTGTTGTGAGTCGTTGATTTGTAATATGGATGGTTCAGATTTTAAGTTTTTAGTTTTTAGCTAATGATGTGGTTTTCACTTGATCCTATATGTATCTATATATATATAACCCAAGAAACACTTAGAATTAGAAAAGAGGAGAAGATAAACAAAGACGGATCTGTGGTATGTCCTGGTGGGTCACCTAGGTTTTACAAAAATAAAAATAAAAATAAAAATAAAAAACTACTCTCTTCGTTCTCTTTTGTTTAATACGTTTTGACTTGCACATATGCCAATGCATTTATTTGACCTTAAATATATTTTGTTGTATATATGTAAAAAATTATAATAATGGGATGTAAATAATGTATTTATTGAGACGAATCAAACAAGATCACATATGACTATATTATATTTTATACAGTATATTAATAGCAATTTAGAGGATTCTCTCATCTTATGAATAATGTCAAGATTTCAAACGTATCAAACATTTAGGAACGAAGGGAGTATATTTTACCAAAAGAAAAAAAAAAAAGAAAAAATTACCAAAAAAACCTTTTCAAAACTTTTTTTTGTAAAGGGAAACCTTTTAAAAGTTTTTTTTACCAACAAAAACCTTAAACAATTTTTTTTTTCAGAAGAAACCTTAAGTCCGATTTCCGGTGGGTGACCACCTATTTCCGACATTGATCAACTAATTTTCTTCTATATGCGCTCCATTTTCCTTTTCTTTTCTTTCCCCTTAACAAACTTCATCTTCTCCCCCTTAATCAACACCACCTAACAATATTAGAACCCTAAAAATTCTTTCATATTCTCAAAATTCTAACAAAAACTATTTACAAAATCACATTGATTAATAACAATCTCAAATTCTCTCTTATTTATCATGAATTTCCACAAATTAACACTTACCCACTTCATAAAAACTTCAACTTTATACGAAATCATGTTTCTCTTTTTAAAGCTCAAGATGCTTCCACTACTTTCCAAGAAGAAGAATCATCTGCTACTAAACTTTTCAATTTCGACGCTTTTGGAGCTAGGTTTGTGGGTCTGCCACAGTGTTCATATCAGTTTCTTTGAAAGTTAGATGTAAAATTGGTGAATTAGGTTTTCTTTAAGAAAAAATAAAGGTAAAAAAGAGAAAAAATGGGGTGTAAGTAAGAAAAATTAATCGATCAATACCGGAAATAGGTGGTAAACACCGAAAATTGGGTTTAAGATTTCTTCTAACAAAAACAATTTTGTCTAAAGTTTCTTTTGGCAAAAAAATAAAGATTTCTCCTAACCAAAAAAAAAAAAGTTTTAAAAAAATTTTATTTGGCAATTTTTCAAAAAACAAAAAAAAAAATCTCTTATTCCCTCACGTCATCCTCAAGACCTCAACCACTCATTCTCTCACCTCTCACCTCTCACCGGCAATTCCCCCGTTCTCTGACTTTTTCTGGTGAGGCGGCCGGTGTTCGTCTCTAGTCACTTCATCAGTTCCTCTAATCCTCGTAGTGGGTTCATATCATCTCCGTGAGGACCACGAGCCTGCGACTCTGCGTCTCTGCCCCTACCCCTGTTCCCCCCAACTTCCCCACTTCTATTCCCGTTCTTCCGGCTGTCTGAACAAAGAATCACACCAGCCCGCCCCTTCTATTCAGGTAAATTTCAGACCAAATTACTTGATTTGTTTTTTCTGATTTGATTACTGAAATTCGAATTTTAGTTTTCAATGATTTTTTTTTTTGAATATTTCATAACTAATTAATTTTCTATCTTTTGATTTTTAGATGAATTGTTAAATTTTTCGATTTAGTTTTAGGGTTTTGTAAATTGGAATAATTCGAATTTCATTATTTCTAACAATCAAACCAAAATAGTTGATTTGTTTTTTTCATTTGATTACTGAAATTCGAATTTCAGTATTCCAATTACTGAAATTTCAATGGATTTTTTTTTGATAATTTCAGATTTTGTTTAATAAGTTAATACTTTAATTTGTGTAAGTGTGTAACTGATTAATTGTTTATTGTTTAATTTTTAGATGAATTTTTTAATTTTTGGATTTAGTGTTTGTGTTTTGTGGAATTGTGGTGTGCGATTGTCAATCTTCATTTATAAACTTGTAATTAGATTTTTATTTCCAAATCCTATTTTAATTTTTACTATTATTTATTTTTTATATGAAATGTCAATTGAATAGCTGTTAATTTGCTGTTGTTGAATTGTTATTTGGGATGATTGTATTTTTATTTATCGTAAATTTGTAATTGTTGTACATTTTTAATTTTTAAAAAGTTTAATACTTTGATATAAAGTTGATGACTTGGGTTTAATCGTTAAATTGAATTGAACAATTATATGTAAACATGTTGATATGGATTAATTTGATGTAATTTTAGTTGTTTGGTTAATTGTTTGATTAATTTTGGTAGTTTGAATGTCTGTGTGTTTCCCTAATTAGCTGATTAAATTTAGTACTGTAAGCAGCTAATTGATGATTTATCCTTTTGATGTATTTTACAAACATCTCATTATGAAAATTTCCTCGGTTTTCGACAATTTATGTTTCAAATGATGAAATTTTAAGGATCTTCTTGCTCTTCACCCAAACTTTGTGAAACCCCAAGCATTTTGGATTTCGGGATGCAAAATTAGATATTGAACAGTAAACACTCTACGTGCTCTATTAATTTTTATTTGCGTACTCGTTTGTATCCGATTGTAAGACGATTGTATTTTGTTCGCCTACGGAATAAATACTGGGTCTGCCACTGCCTAATGATGGGAATTTCTGTGTTTAATGCAGGCCTAGTTTTTGGTTAATGTTGAAGTTGAGTTAATTGATCAATAAGATGGCATCTTTACTGTTTAGGGGGTTGCAAATTCGTCCATTATGTATTTATCCATCTTTATTTTTTACCAAAAAAGTGGGTGTTTTTTGTTGTGTGTCGAATAGCCTACATACCCAAAATGCAACACAAGAGAATTCAAAGCCGCATACGAAAGTTTTACCCCGAAAACAAGAAAAAGAAGTTGATTTTTTTTTGAAAGACTATGAAGCAGTTATTGGTATAGAAACCCATGTACAGTTATCCACTCTTACTAAGGCCTTTTGTGGATGTGCATACAATTATGGCTCAGAGCCAAACACCAACGTTTGCCCGGTTTGCATGGGCTTACCGGGTGCTTTGCCAGTTTTGAATTCCAAAGTGATAGAGTGTGCTGTGAAACTTGGCCTTGCGCTCAATTGCAAGTTGGCCTTAACATCAAAGTTTGACAGGAAGCAGTATTTTTATCCCGATTTGCCTAAAGGCTATCAGATCTCTCAGTTTGATATTCCAATAGCGACTGGTGGGTATATTGACTTGGATCTCCCGGTTGAGTTTGGAGGTGGACATAGGAAATTTGGGATAACTCGTGTCCATATGGAAGAAGATGCAGGGAAACTACTTCACGCAGATGGTGGGACCCATTCTCAGGTAATTTTTCACCAATTTTGGCAATCTCGAATTTGAAAATTCAATAGTTTGAAATATTGGAATAACATGTTTTTACTTATATTCTTACTGCGGTAGAACTTTCCAATCAACTTTTTCTTGAAATTTTGGAATGAGAAGTCACTGTTCAACAGCAGGTGTGCTTTACTGATAGCTTGGAGCTTTAGTTTCATCCTAAATAAAACCATTGTGCCCTCCCTTTTAATCTTAGAATAATTTGATGTTGGAGGGTTGTCTCTTTATGCATTGTGGGCTGTCATTTTTAACTATTGATCCTCTCCCTATTCAAGAGTGCCATTTTTGGCGTTCATAACAGAAAGTTGGTTTACTTTGTAGTTTTAATTTTTGGGGCATGCTGAAATTAAGAGTGATGTAGAAACTAAAAGGTATTGATTATCATTTGAGCATTTAAACTGCCTTTTGTCATAAAGGATTGAAGATAAGTCTTTTTTTACTAAACTATGTGCTATTATGACATGATGCTGAAGTGCTGATGCTTGGTTTTTACTGACTTGTGGGGCATGAATCATGCCATTATGGCTCTTCTATTGTTTGCTGCGATAATCTGCTACTTGCCTTCTTCAGGTTGATCTTAATAGGGCTGGAGTGCCTCTGCTTGAGATTGTTTCTGAACCTGATTTGAGAAGCGGCATAGAAGCTGCTGAATATGGAGCAGAATTGCAGAGGCTGGTTAGGTACTTAGGTATATGCAATGGGAATATGCAAGAAGGTTCACTACGTTGTGATGTTAATATATCAGTCCGTCCAAGGGGACAAGATGAATTTGGTATAAAGGTATATAAATGTAATTCGTTTGCCTGTGTTTGCGATATTTTGGATGCCTGAATGCCTTATGATGTGTATGCTGTTGATGAATTTGAGCTTGTTTGGCCTAGGATTGCAGAATTTTTTCATCAACAAGCAAATATCCCAATTGGATTAGCCGGCCAGATATTTGACTAATAGTTAAAAAAGATGACCAGAAAGGGATCAATAATTCATTTAGCAAATTGAATAGTCTGTGGAATAGATTACTTATGTTACATCATTTTCCAGATAGTAATATCTTAATAATTTCTTTCAAAAGTTACACTTTATTAATATGGCCTATACAGATATTGATATATGGAAGTATAATGGTTTTCTCTGTCATTTTAATAGCTATAAAAACTATTTTTAGACAAGTGTTTCCTTTGTTAATAATTATCACTAGTCAATTAGTCATGTATTTGTTCCTCATACCCAAAGCATTCCATTATTTAAGTATCATTAGATGGCCTCAAAAGAGAGTTCAGACAAGTTTTTCTCATGTAATAACTATAGCATTGAATTGATAGGATGTCCTATTGATGAACGAGTGGACGATAATGGACCTCTGAAAAGTTTGCAGTTTTATATCCTGTACAAAGTAATTCAACAGTTTGGGATTGTAGCCTTTAATTAGAGTTGCCACCCCATAGTTGTATCTATCTAGTGTTCATAGGCCCTGAAACCTAGACATCTACTCAAGCAATAGAGTAGCAAAATTGAATCAGGAACCTTTTTGGGAGTGTTCCATGCTTCATCTAGAGATGGTTCTCTGAATAGCAAAATTGAATCAGGAACTGTTTCGGAAGTGTGGCATGCTTCATCTAGAGATGGTTCCGGATTGAAGTTGCTCATCAACTAGTTAAAACACAATCAGGAGTTGTATCGGAATATATAGAGGCAACACAACAGCAATTTCCTTCCTTTCACTCTCAGGACAAGGTGAATCTTTGTGGGGTGAAGTGTTGTGCATCCACCTCATGTTCCAAGGCTTCATATATGCTTCACCTATGTGCTAGGGTGGCAGCTGGGTTACAGGGGATAGTCATTTTAGTTATGAAAAAAAGGCTTGTCAAAGGCGGCATTCACTGAGTTGTAGGAGAGTCAATTACACAATGACTTTAGAAGTAGTGTGTGTAAATAAGGGAGAAGCATTAGAAGTTAGAACTAGAGTGTATACAGAAGGGCATGAGGGGAAAATCATTTTAATTATAAAAACAATTTTGTGAAACTTGCGTGGTGTAAGAAAGGTGAGGCATTCACTGAATTGAAGGAGAGCTGGTTACACTATGATGTTAGAAATAGTGTGTAAACATACGGGGTATGCATTAGTGGGAGAGTCATCCAGACTCTTTCCTCTTTCGTTAGAGATTTTCCAATCGCATTAAGGGANATTCTGCTTCCTGTTCAAATCTTGTTCAACATTAAAGGGATGGAGGTGTTTTTTTTTTTTTGGGTGGGAAGGGTTGGTAATTTAATAGCAGCTACATATTGCATATGATTTTATGTGTAAGCTTAGTTGCTAAATTAGCAAGATTGTTGAACATTTGTTTTCTGTAAACTGTAACGCTTTGAGTTACACAAATCTTGGACTGCACATAATGCTCTTAAAACGAAAATTCTGCTTCCTGTTCAAATCTTGTTCAACATTAAAGGGATGGAGGTGTTTTTTTTTTTTTGGGTGGGAAGGGTTGGTAATTTAATAGCAGCTACATATTGCATATGATTTTATGTGTAAGCTTAGTTGCTAAATTAGCAAGATTGTTGAACATTTGTTTTCTGTAAACTGTAACGCTTTGAGTTACACAAATCTTGGACTGCACATAATGCTCTTAAAACGAAAATTCTGCTTCCTGTTCAAATCTTGTTCAACATTAAAGTCTCATTTGAAAGTAACGAATCTTGGAAAAATTTAGCACAAATCTTGCTCTTAAAACGAAAATTCTGCTTCCTGTTCAACATTAAAGTCTCATTTGAAAGTAACTAATTCATTCGGGAAAAGCTACTTTTGTGTTGGAAAACCATGTTGACTGCACATAATGCTCTTAAAACGAAAATTGTGTGGCAATTATATTGGTGTTATACTGACAATAAAAACGATGAGTGGGTTGAGAGAGAATGTCACTTTTAAATTGTGATTAATTTTTTTGTGTAATGCGCGTGATTTGAACCACTCCAATGCTTAGAAGTTTGGAATGCAACCTTTCTTCTATTAACAATGAAAAAAAATGTAGTTTCTACATTAACATTGAAAATTGGGGTTTCAAGTGAGTCATCAACATATGCTTATTTCTATATACTGTAATCAAAATATGATTTCGAATTCTGCTGCTTTGTTAGATATTCTTTATTAGTTTATTATATGGCCTATGACTTCAGTTCTACAGCTAGACTAACTTTATAGTCTGGTTTTATTGTCAGGTTGAAATAAAAAATTTGAACTCATTTTCAGCAATAAGCAGGGCAATTGATTATGAGATAACAAGACAAGTGCAATTGCTGAACCAAGGCTTAGGTGATCAAATTGTACAAGAAACACGTCTTTGGGAGGACGGTGCTCAGGTTGTTCCTCTTTTATTCATTGCATAGAAGCTAGAATTCTTGTCACTAGTATTCATTTTCTTATTTATTCTTATTTTATTATCTCATTGTTAGAAAACAGTAACTATGAGAAAGAAGGAAGGGCTTTCTGATTATCGGTATTTTCCAGAGCCAGACCTGCCAGAAGTAACTTTGACAAATGAATATATAGAGGGCATTCGTGATTCTTTGCCAGAGCTTCCGGAGTTGAAGAGACGTCGCTATGAACAAATGGGATTGAGCATGCAAGATGTGCTTTTTCTTGCTAATGATGTGGATGTAAGTATAATCGGACATCTCTTTTTTAAATTGATTTAAATGTCAATAGTAATTTATCATATGTATGAATTAGACTACAAATCTTGCATATATTGGTTTCTAGGTCACTCAAAAGTCAAAAATCAAAATGGTAATTTTTAAACTAGGATGACTGCTTAGGACGTCACAACTTCTTAAGGTTGCAATATTAAAATCAATCTTCCAAAGCTTCCTATTTGAAGTGGAAGTACAAATGAACTTTGGTGGGGATGGGGGACTGCAGCTGCGTTTATTACAAAAATGCCTGGAAGATTTGGTGTATAGGCTCTGTATGGGGGCTTGGGGCATTGAAAAATATAACTCTATAGTATTTGAATCTTTGCATGGTTAGAAATACAACTTGCCATTCTGAGGAATATTAAGGAGTTATTCGATAGTGTGAATGCCCATAAAAAAAATAAAAATAAATAATCAATCAAAGTCTTCATCCCATAATTGTCGACTAAATGAGCCAAAATTAATCATTCCATGTGGTCATGAACATAAATTTTCCTCCAACCCCTGCAATCGAGGACCTCGTTCTCCGGTAAATCCAAAAGCTTCATGTTTTTTCTAACACCTTCCAACCAAGTCATTTTCGGTCTCCCACTACCTCGTTTGAGATCTCCTTGATCCCACTCGTCACACCAAAGTTCCCTGAGGTTTTCGTCTCATATGTTCGAACCAACGCAAGCAGTTTCCTTTTAGTTTGCTTGCAATGTGTGCGACACCAACTTTCCTGTGGATGACTTCATTTTTTATTCTATCCCTTAGAGTGTTCCCGCACATCCATCTCAACATCCGCATCTCCATAACCCCTACCTTTTGAATGCGCTCCTTATAAGTCCAACATTTGTACTGTTGGTCAATATCACCATTCTTCAGAATAAATGACCCATAATATCTAATATATATCCCGTATCTAGAACTTTTCTGTCTAACCTCACCATATCATTGCTTTCCCCACTTTTTGTCCCAAAGCGGCATTTCTTATACTCTGTCTTACTCCAACTTAGCTTAAACCATAAAAAAAAAATGTATAAATGATTTGGTTCATTAGACAGTTTTTGGTATTCTCTGTCTTATCCTCTGTCTTACATGAAGCATAAAGACTGTTTTTGGTCCATTATACTCTGTCCTACATGAAGCATCAAGACTGTTTTTGATCCATTAGTGTCTCTATCTTGACCGAAATTACAATGGTTTGGTATGCTCTACTTCCTTGTGGATCACCTATTCACCTGTGAGGAGATATGTAGGGATGTGAAATAATTTTACATGAAGATTCATTGAATTTATGCAGAAAATATTGCTAGATATAGTTTGTCTTCAAAAAAAGATTTGATTCTGATTCTAGTCTGTAGAAGACTATGGATTTTTTTCTTCTTGTTGCCAGAGATTGAATTTCAGTTGAAAACTTCATGGGATGCAGCTGAATGGCTGACGGCCAACGATAAAAGTTGCATGCTATTATTGAACTATTAAACTGTAATTTTAGGTAAAAAGTGCTGAGAAAAAGCATATTATTCGGGCATATTAGCTTTTGCCAATTGATACTTCTGCACATATACCATCTGATGAACTTTGAGGCTTTATCAAGTTTTCCATTACAATTTTCTGCTTAATTCGCGTGAAGCATGTAAACTAGACGTCTTACCTTGTACTTGTATCAGTTGTATATTACAAGCATATCAAATTAATTACCATTCTATCTTAACTCAGATCTGCTGCGGCCTTCCCAAAAAAAAGGAAAAAAAGAAGACTTTCTGCTGCCTTAAGATGCAATTAATTTTCTTCACTGGCTGCTATCCATTTTCCACTGGAGTTGTAATTCTTATTCTGGATGATTGTTTACTTATTTCCTAGGTTGCAGATTTTTTTGATGCAACATTGTCTAAAGGTGCTGATGCAAAGCTAGCTGCAAACTGGATAATGGGGGATATTGCAGCTTACATGAAGAACGATAAGGTGTCTATTAATGATATAAAGCTTACTTCTGATGAGCTGGCTGAACTGATTAGTTCGATCAAAAGTGGCACTATTAGTGGAAAAATCGGGAAAGAGGTGCGCTTTATCTTACTGTTAGGTTTCTTGTATCTATGTTTAGTGGAGTTTTAAGTTTTGACAGCCATTTGTTATTGTAGTAGAGGATGTTATGTTGCATACTTGCATCTCTTGCAAATTTCTCAACTGACTGGCATCTTGACCTTGCTGATCTGATTTGATATTGTTTCTTTTGTTCTCATTGACTTTTGCCATTGTTCAACTAACGACCAAAAGGCGTATTACATCTATTCAAATTAGATGCAACAAAATGTCCTTTTCCCCTTTTCAATATGCTAATTCTCTTTATCTCAGTATTTGTCACATGTTTTTTCTATTTCTCTCCTTTCCTTTTACAGTCACATACAAATTTTGACTAAGAATCCATGCAACGCAACTATTGCACTTAATTTAAAATGGAGGCAGTATAATTTTATTGATAAAGTACTAGGATAAGTAAAAGAGAAACCCACTTAAAGATAGCAATTGAATATAGCAACGTTATTACAATGAGGCGGGGATTTGGGAGACAGTAAGTCTATTTGTATCAGCCACTGGCAAAACTTATTATAGAGGCTATTTTTAAAGGAGTAGCATGTGAATTATACATATTTTTAATACCATGATACATTGTCTTTCAAAAGTTGTAAGCAATTGTTTTACTTAGTAAGGGAGCCAAAAGAGGGGCTAACATTTTTGTTTAACTTCAAGTAACACCAACATAGTTGATGACTTTGATTGGTGGGGCTAAGGATAGATAGTAAACATTTTGACAGACAACAACCTGATTGCAGCTTAGTAGTAATCTTCCCTTCATTTTATTTTTGTACTTCTCCAAGTTTATGTGATATATATAATAACCTTGTTCTCTCCGAAGCTGTATTGAATCAGTTTTCTTTATTCTTAGTGAACCACATTATTCTTAGTGTTTTCCTTTCTTCTTAATACATCTTGGATTCATGCTGGAAAGCATCATTCCCATGGTTTTTCTTGATTGTTCGTGTGGCAATTAGAGGTTTGCTGTTGCTTGATAACTGGGATTATACTGAATGTGAGTCCTATAGAAATCTCGCTTTTGTAACATCTTTATGATAGTTAATTATGTTTGTTTTGATTGCTATTCCATTTTGGCTTTTCTCTTACATCAGATACTGTTTGAGCTGATATCTAAAGGAGGAACTGTCAAGGGGCTCATCAAGGATAAAAATTTGGTTCAGGTAAATGTGTTTATTTTTGGGAAATTCTACGGCTCTGTGTTGTTAGAAAAAACTTTTCGTGGAAAGCAACATTCCATGAAAATAATTTTCACTGCAAATCAAAATTGTTAAAAAAAAATAATAATAAAAATAAAATCCATTGTTTTGTTAGAGGAAAACTTATGAAGAAAAAGAAACAGCAAGGAAAAGGGAAAGGAAGGATGAGAGGAGGGTAGGGAGTAGAATGAAAAAATGTGGCATACTTCTTAACAAAAGGAAAATGGTTTTCTCCTCTAAATAGCACTTTTCCACCCTTGAGAAAATTGATTTGCACTTGTTGCCATAACAAACAATGGAAGCGGAACCAAAAAATCTTTTCCTCCAAAATAAACGGAGCCTGCATGGTGGCCTTTTGTTTCTGCGCTACCTATTTGGTGGCCTAAGCAAAAAATCTCACAAAACAATTACATTCCTAAATTTTTTTAAAAAAATGTTTAACTTTTTAAAAATGATAAAACCGAAATTTCATCTAAAGATAACCTGAAATTGAAAAAGCAATCCTGAAACTTTGGAGCAGCTACTGGCTTGTTCGTCTCTGAATCTGTCAAATATCACTGACTAAATTGTAGTTTACAGCAGCTTGTTTACATCTTAGCTTTAACGAACTTGCAGATAACAGATTCTGTGGAGATAGAGAAGATGATAGATAAAGTGCTTGCAGATAATCCAAAGCAAGTTGAACAATACCATGGAGGCAAAACGAAGCTGCAAGGATTCTTTGCTGGCCAGGTATATGAATCATATTGTAAACTCGAAGCAACCAACTTTATTTCTTTCTTTGTTGTTTTTTCTTATGTGTACACATGGTACTTAAAAATCATTTTGATTCTTTTTCGCCTTTTTCCAGGTGATGAGAGAATCTAAAGGCAAGGCAAACCCAGGTATCTTGAACAAGATACTCCTTGAAAAACTTAATGCCAAAGGTTGATGGCCTGAAGCTTTTATGGAGAGGTAACTTACAGACTATACTCTTGATTTTTGTGTTTTGGTTTCAGTTGTGCTTTGCTTTTGTAACTTACTGTGATTATCTCTCTGGTAGCACTAGGTCATTCTTGAAATTATTGCTGTTGAAGATAAACCATGTCTTGATGAGAATCTATGAAGTAGCGAAGTCAAGTCCATTATGGATCAGTGGTCAACGGTGAACTGTCATGAATTTGGTACTTCACAGTTCTTTCTTGGTGTGTCCTGAATCTGAACTGTCATTAGATTTTGGATGCCCCTGTCCGCTATGGGGGTGCTTTATTTTCAAGAGTCAACTTAGAACCTCAGAGAAACATGTTGACATGTTTTAGTCTTTTAACAGGCTCCCTTGTTTTTGCTCTTGTTCTCGGTTAGTTTTAGCTTGTGAACTTCTTGAAAGTTTATTGCCTCTGTATGAGTAAAAGTTCAATAAAATTATTCCATTGCAATCAGGATAAGAAGCTTGGGGTATAAAGAGCGTCTTCTATATTTGGGGTATAGTATAATATGAATTTTTGTAATCAGAAGAAATGTAGTCTTTACTTTATTAACCATTGCACAGTGAACTATCTTGCCTGCTCTCCAGTCTCCACTGCCATCTCGAGTCCACTCTGTCAGCTAGTCAGCTAGTTCTTGGGTTGGGCTATCCTGCAAATCAGTGTTGTCAAACCAATTACTACTGCTTCGTATAACCAATTACTACTGCTTCGTATCCTCATGTCCATCGTAGCGCAAGGTCAAACTATGTCGTCACTCACCATGTGTGTCGCAGAGTTTGTGAGGGATTGAGTCTCACAACAATCATATTGGAGGGTGCTGTGAAGGACAAGTTGGTCTTCTCTGAAGAAGGGTACACTTAGCCCGTACTTATCCAGCTCATTCTTCTAAAAGCAACTAGTTGAGCCCATGAATGTCACCATACAATCTGTAATGCCCTCGTGGCTCCTTTGCAACAACAACACAAAAAAAAAAAAGTCACCATAGAATCTCCAACCGAAAGATGGAGGTGGAGATGGTGGTGGTGGTGGCAAAAGCATGTTCAATAACAAGGGTGTGTAAAGCATCGTGTCCGAAGATTAAAGTTACATTAAAAAAGGTGGAATAAGATTTACGGGCAAAGCAATTATTTTATGGGCAAAGCAATTATTTTATCCCAAACAAAAGTTTATTTTTGGTAGAATGTTGCATGACATTATTGATTAGTTAATATAATTGTCAAGGGGCATACAAATATGTGACCTATTAGCCTTAACAACACTAATGGGGCTAAAGCCTCCACTCAAAACACTCGTGCCAATATGCCGTTGCTCATGAGAGAGGTTGGGCATAAGGAAGCATCAGAGTTTAAACTAGAGTTGTTAGTCATAGACCTTATTATCGGTCAACGACAAAATTTTAATGTTTTTTTAAAATTTATTTTTTACGATAAGTTTCAATTTAAACACTATACATTGTCTAAAAGAAACCATCTAATCGGCTTTTTTGGCATCATAGTGTATTTTATTTTTTTGATTTTTTATTTTAAAAAGTCATGCGATGCAACTTATAAAAAGAATAAATTTTTTTAGTAAAACTTAAGTCTTAGGGAGTAATAGAATTAGCATGGTTTTAAAAGAGAACAAAGAAGCGCATACCACTTTAATAGTTGTTTTAATTTTCAATAAAGCTAGAAAACGTAACAACAATAAACAAACCCAAGATTATCATTCTTAGGGTCTGTTTACTTCAGCTAAAAACAGCTGAACTGAGCTGAGCTGAACTGAACTAACAAGCCCAAGATTATCATTCTTAGGGCCTGTTTATTCAGCTAAAAACAGCTGAACTGAGCTGAGCTGAACTGAATTGATTGGAGCTGAACTGAACTGAACTGAAATGATTGGAGCTGAACTGAACTGAAATGATTGGAGCTGAACAAAACTGAAGTGAATTAAAAGTTTTTATTATGGTTTAATGATTAGCAAAATAAAAGAAGAGCTGAACTGGATTGAACGGAGAAGAATTGAATTGAACGGAGCTGAACTGAACTGAATTGAGTTGAACTGAACTAATTTTAAGCTGAAATAAACAGACCCTTACTATTAAAATTATTACTTACAAAAAAAGTTTCAAATCAATAGAAAAACCAATATAATAATGGTGTTTTCAGTTGACTTAAAACAGAGCCTAAAGAAATGGAGGGTCAAAACTCAAAAATAGTAGATACATCAGAGTTTTTGCTAGAAAACAACTTACAAACAAAAGTCACAAGAATTTATGGCTGCTGGCATAAACTAAAAGGAACTAATTAACCACGCTCAGCAATCAGCAGCTTGCTTTGCTTGTGGTCTGACTGAGATAGCAGATATGAGATTTGCCGATAATACCAGTAGTCGATGACAAAAATACTACAATGAACCAATTATTAGAAAAGTTCACGAAACTTTGAGAACAACTGATGCACATCCACACCATTCTTTCATCATAGGTTTTGATTATATGTGTACGTATTGATGCAAGCACCAGTGACATTGATAATATTAATGATATCAGTGCAAGAATGATTTTAATGATATCAATGCAATCAACTTCGAAGGTGGTGATGACAAGGGCAAGGGTGCAACCATATGTGAAATAATTGCATACAGTGATATAAGCTATATGGGTGCATCAAGGGTAGGGATTTGCGTGTGCATGGTCACATGTCAATAATATGGCACGCAAATCAAGGCATGAATGGTGGATTTAGGGAACAAGATGGTTTTTGCTTATGAGTTTTTTCCCACAGGGTTTTTCTCATTTTTGGCATTGAGTCTTTTAATTCTTGGTGAGTCTTGATCATCATAATTATGCTAAAATACATGGAAGACAAATTCTTGAAGGTTTCTTGATTAAAAGATTGGATGTTGAAGCATTTCTTGAAGTTCTCGAAAGAATCTTGAAAATTGCGCACAAAAGGAACAGTTTCTTGAAGCGTGTTTTTTATTTGGGCGTTTTTCCAAGTTCTTAGGCTCCAAGCAAGTGGCGTGATTTTAGTCTAAATTCTGATGATTATCTTGTTAATTAATTATTTAGTCAAATTGTTAGGATATTTTCTTCATTTGTTAGTTAGTTAGAGTTTGTTAGGAAAGATAAGATCAAAGTGCAACTTGTATGATGATGTGGCAATCTTATCTTTAGTTTGTTGAGCAAAAGTAGGATTTATTTTCCTAGTCTTAGGCGTATTTTTTTAGTCTAATTTAGTTAGGATTTTTTTGATGATTATACCTATAAATAATCTCAACATTAGGATGTAATTAATTAAGTTGGAGTTGAATAAAAAAAAGTTGTTTGTTTACTTGAAAACAAAAATCTGAAATTTAAGAGTTGGTGATTAAATTCTTTATACTCTTGTGATTCAATTAGTAGCTTTGAGGGTGCTTAGGCTTTAATCAAAGGACTAATTGGTCAACCTAAAATTAAGAATCTTGGTGACTGGGTCTATAGATTCGAAATTTTAGTATATCCCTTTGTGAGTTTTTGTTCACACGAAAATTCACATCAAATTTGGTGCTCTCGTTGAGAGGTCTTTTATACTCAAGTGCTTATCAATTAATTAAAACACTTACTATGGCAAGTGGTGGTGACGAAGTTCCTGCAACTTTTGAAAAAGGATTGTCCAAAGAATAAGCCAGAGAAATCCGAAGGGACAATGAAATTAGAGAACTGCGAACCATGTTGGAAGAAGTAATGAATCTTGTATCAAGCAGTTCGAAAAAGAAGAAAAAGGGTCACGCAATTGATGAAAGTGATGCAAGTTCAAGTGATGAAAATACCAGCAGGAGTGCACGCAAGCCTAGGCGTGACTATGACACCAGTTTTAGTGAAGAAGATAACCGAAACAGGCATAGGAGGCGTGACAAACAGAAGGATGATGATCGTAGCTTAAAGTTGGACATTCCTTGATTGGCTGAGGAGAACCGAAAGGATTTTTAATTACAAGGAGTATGATGATCATAAAGCCTTGAGAGTAGCAGAATTAAAACTAACATCTTATGCTAGCCTGTGGTTGGAAGGATTACAAAGAAAACGCAAAAAGGATGGAAGGTCGAAAATCTGTTCATGGCGCAAATTGAAGAGAGAATTGAGAAAAAAATTTGTACCACATGAGTATGAACAAAACAATTTCCTAAAGATGCATACCCTAAAACAGGGACAGAAAAGTGTTGAGGAGTACATCAATACTTTCGAAAAATTGCTGATATTATGTGATCTAGAAGAAAAGGAAGATCACAAAGTTGCACGGTTTGTGGCAGGACTGGATGGACCCATTAGGGAAAAAGTAGAATTGCAACCCTACTGGACCTATTATGAGATCTGTAAAGTGGCACTTAGGGTAGAAAAACATGGGAATTCAAAGAAGCCAAAAGCATTCTTTAAATCTTATGAATCCAAGAAGGAAGTGGTGTATTCCCAATCAGCTAGTGCTAAACCTAAGTTCGACAGTGATAAAAGGACAACCACTCCAATCAAACCATTGAAAATTCCTGAAGACAACAGGAAGTGTTTTAAGTGTCAAGGAGTAGGATACATACAAAGAAATTGCCCAAACTCTAGGGTAATCACTGCTAGGGAAGCAAAGGAAATTGAAGCTGCCTACTTAGATGTTCTTCTTGAAGAAGGGGAGGACGAAGATATTGATTCCCAAGAAGAACAAAGCAGTAATGATATGGAAGAAGTGGAGGCAGAAACACAGGGTCAAGCATTGGTCCTCAAGAGGGTTCTTCAGTCTAAACCTACGCCAATTGAAGAGAACCAGAGGGACAAAATTTTCGTGACCAAGTGTAATGTACATGGCAGGCTGTGTGATGTGATAATTGACAGTGGCAGCTGTACTAATGTGGTCTCTACCTATTTGATTCAGAAATTGAATCACCCCACATACAATCATCCTTAACCTTACAAGTTACATTGGCTAAGCAACACCAGTGATGTCAAAGTGACTAATCAGGCCATGATAAATTTCAAGATTGGTAAATTTGAGGATTCTGTGATATGTGATGTCTGTTCAATGGATGCTTGTCACATATTGCTTGGTAGACCGTGGCAATATGATCGATTTGTGAAGTATGATGGAAGAACCAATGTGTACATCATCAGGAAACAGGAAACTGACAAGCCAATTGCTTTGAAACCTCTAAAAGTGGCGCAAGACAAGAAGCAATTGAATGTGGAGAATAAAAAGGGAGTGTTTTTGACTAATCCTAAGGAATTGGAGAGGGCATTGTCTGATTGCCAACAAGTATTTCTGTTGATGGAAAAAGATGTGAGAGTTGAAACATATGCAATCCCTAAAATTCTTCAACCACTATTGAAGGAATTTGAAGATGTATTTCCAGATGACTTACCACCAGATTTACCACCCAATAGGGGCATTGAACACCAGTTTGACTTAATCCCAGGTGCTCAGTTTCCTAATAAGCCAGCATATAGATGCAATCTTGAGGAGAACAAGGAAATACAACGGCAGATTGAAGAATTGATTCAGAGGGGATACGTGAGGGAGAGCATGAGTCCTTGTGCTGTACCAACACTGATTATTCCAAAAAAAGACGGATCTTGGCGCATGTGCATAGATTCTAGAGCTGTAAACAACATCACAATCAAGTTCAGGTTCCCAATTCCTAGGCTGGACGATCTTGTGGACGAGTTATATGGCTCCCAGATGTTTTCCAAGATTGATTTGAGAAGTGGATATCATCAGATACTCATGAGAGAAGGGGATGGATGGAAAACAGCTTTCAAAACCAAATTGGGTCTCTATGAGTGCAGAAACAATGGAGATCATCTGCAGCATGAACAAGCTATCGCACACCTATCAAAAGTAAACCAAACGACACTAACTAATGTAGCTAGGGTAGTAAGGATCGAATCCTCAGGGAAGCAGTTAAACTCTATTAGTTCTAAAAAGCTTAAACTGTGTAAAGAGCCTTGGTCGAGAAGTATTGACTAGCTAACTGACTATTGACTAATTACTAACTAATTACTGGAAATGACGAAGAATTAAATCAATAAACTAAGCCTAGGGTCATTCGGGTCACCAAGAACAACTAATGGATTCACTAACAAAGATTGAGAGAGTAATTCTAAATTATGAAAAGCATAAGTTGTTTTTCTCTAAAAACCGGTCCTAATGTACCCAAGTTGGGCTTACAAGCCAAGTACAAAGAAATAAAACGAGAATAAAAAGATCGGGAAAACGTCTGATGCGGGCGCATAGGAGATTCATGCGCCCGCATCAACCTCCCAACGCCTCCAAAGCTGAAATCCCTCCTAAAATGCGGCGCATAAGGAATTTGTGCGCCCGCACAGATACCTCAGAAGCTATTCTTTCTTTTCTTTCTTATTTCCTTCATGA
>PYUH01000084.1:258522-419003 GCA_016808085.1 Suaeda aralocaspica | reverse complement strand
GATGTTCAACCTCACAATTATCGTCAATTAGGGCTCACTAATTCTCTAATCTAGACTCCCTCGAACTCATCTACGGCTCCGTCATGCCTAGACTAATTCCGCCTATATTCAGTGGTCTTATTGTGGTATTTTTACCTCTCGGCATCAAATTCACAATTACCAGAATTACAACTAAATCTGCGCAAAATTCATTGTAAACAAAGAAACCAATAATAGGAAATTGACTACTAATTATGGGATTGAAACAACCTAATTTAATTAGTCCATTGATTGATCAAGGTTTCCCTAACCCTAGAAATTAGACTACTCACTCATAATTATGAAAATCAAACAAGAATAGTTGTAAAAACCCTAATTGAATTCATGAAGTAATTGATAACTAAACTAATTAACATAAACAAATAACTAAATTAATCAAACTAGAAAGACTAAAAGCATAAATTAAACTAAAATAAAGAACAAAACCAGAAGAATTACCAAATTGAAGAACGAATCGAAGACTTGAATTGAATTGAAAATCAAGTTTGAACAAACCCTAATATCCTCAATTAATTTTGAGAGAGAAAAGTGCTTAAATTATATCCTGAGAGAGTAATTCTAAATTATGAAAAGCATAAGTTGTTTTTTCCAGAAAACCGTGCCTAATGTACCCAAGTTGGGCTTACAAGCCTAAGTACAAAGAAAATAAAAGACGAATAAAAAGATCGGGAAAAACGTCTGATGCGGGCGCATAGGAGATTCATGCGCCCGCATCAACCTCCCAGAACGCCTCCAAAGCAAATCCTCCTTAAATGCGGCGCATAAGGAATTTGTGCGCCCGCACAAGTTCTTTAAGACTTGTTTTATACTTCTTGACACGCATTTCCATGCATCTTCATTCTTATCCCGTCTAAGCTTTCCGGCTTCGTTCCGAGCCTCGGTTTTCGTGCCTGAAATTACAAAACATACCAAAACCGAGCATAACAACCGTGGATGATAAAAAATCAACTAAAATGCTCTAAAATTGCTGGAAATTAATCAAACTTGACGAGACACTTCAAATTAGCTAAAGAACATCGAATGAGCTAAAATAAAGCCAGATTAACAACTTCTAGGCATAAAATTGACTCGAAACAAGGGGAAAAACACTATAAAAACCGCACATATCACAGCATCTAAGACATGTTTTTGAAATCCTGAGGCAGCAAAAATTGTATGAGAAATTAGAGAAGTGTTACTTCATGGTGAGTAGTGTTACATTCCTAGGGCATGTAATTCCAAAGGATGGAGTATCAGTATATATGTAGAAATTACATGCACAGATCAGAGCAAGAATTGGAAAAGTCAATGAACAGTACAAGATGCGCGCCAATAAGCACAGGAACCCACGCACATTTCAGGAAGGTGATTTGGTTTGGCTACATCTCAGGAAGGAAAGGTTTCCTAATCACAAGAAAAATAAATTGATGCCTAGATGTAATGGGCCATTAAAATTTTTGAAGAAAGTTGGTGATAATGCTTATCAACTTGAACTACCAGATGAATATGGGGTTCATGCTACTTTTAACATTGGTGATTTATCTCCATATATACCTGATGAACAACTTCGAAGTTTGAGGTCAAACTCTTTTGAAGAAGGGGAGGATGATGCAAGCACCAGTGACATTGATAACATTAATGATATCAGTGCAAGAAATGATAATAATGATATCAATGCAATCAACTTCGAAGGTGGTGATGACAAGGGCAAGGGTACAACCATAAGTGAAATAATTGCATACAGTGATATAAGCTATATGGATGCATCATAGGTAGGGATTTGCGTGTGCATGGTCACATGTCAATAATATGGCACGCAAATCAAGGCAAGAATGGTGGATTTGGGGAACAAGATGGTTTTTGCCTATGAGTTTTTTCCCACAGGGTTTTTCTTATTTTTGGCATTGAGTCTTTTAATTCTTGGTGAGTCTTGATCATCATAATTATGCTAAAATACATGGAAGACAGATTCTTAAAGGTTTCTTGATTAAAAGATTGGATGTTGAAGCATTTCTTGAAGTTCTTGAAAGAATATTGAAAATTACGCACAAAAGGAACGGTTTCTTGAAGCGTGTTTTTTGGGCGTTTTTCCAAGTTCTTGGGCTCCAAGCAAGTGGCGTGATTTTAGTCTAAATTCTGATGATTATCTTGTTAATTAATTATTTAGTCAAGTTGTTAGGATATTTTCTTGATTTGTTAGTTAGTTAGAGTTTGTTAGGAAAGATAAGATCAAAGTGCAAGTTGCATGATGATGTGACAATCTTATCTTTAGTTTGTTGTGCAAAAGTAGGATTTATTTTCCTAGTCTTAGGCGTGTTTTTTTAGTCTAATTTAGTTAGGATTTTGTTGATGATTATACCTATAAATAATCTCAACATTAGGATGTAATTAATTAAGTTGGAGTTGAATAAAAAAAAGTTGTTTGTTTACTTGAAAACAAAAATCTGAAATTTAAGAGTTGGTGATTAAATTCTTTATACTCTTGTGATTTAATTAGTAGCTTTGAGGGTGCTTAGGCTTTAATCAAAGGACTAATTGGTCAACCTATAATTAAGAATCTGGGTGACTGGGTCTTTATAGATTCGAAATTTTAGTATATCCCTTTGTGAGTTTTTGTTCACACGAAAATTCACATCACGTATGTACATGGACTATTAATTGAACTATCAAACTAACAGTCACTGAAGGAATTGTGTCCTCATCAAATGTGCAATTATTAAGTATGATATGGATCAAATTATTGAAATAATTAGTTCATTTAATTGGGTCGTCATTATACCGTTGCTAGACAGTACTAATGACTTTTGGACTTAAAGTACAACCCAAAGCCCAATTAAATGGATCATATAAGGTCACACAAAGTAGTATGGATTGATGATGGACAAAAGCCCATTGTAGGCTTATGTCATAAGACCGACTAATAGGAAAAGAGGAAATTTTATGGGCTTAACCAAATTATTATAATGTGATTATAAATAATGGGAATTATATGTTTTTTATAAGATAGATAGAAAACGAATAACCTAATTACAAAGTCAGTAAAAATATTCTTTCTCTTTTCGTTTTGTACGTGGTTTTGCATTCCGACAAAGAGGAGTCTTTTGCTTCTTGTTCTAACTATCATTTATGGTAGATCAATCCGTACCTGTGGACTGAACAGAGGAGCAACATTTGAGGCTCTAATCTCCAGTGTTTGTAGTACAAGTATTCGTGGAATTTACGCTTAAAAGGTATAAGCTAAACTATTATGTGATCCTTTAATTGTTATACATGATGATTCTATGTTAAGAATGTGATTCTTGAAATTCCGCTAAGTACATCTAAATTCCTACAGTGGTATTGTTGTTGCTAAAGCAATGAGGTGGGGTAGGGACTGTGAGGATTTCGCTGACGTAGACTGGATGCGTGAATGGATTGGTTGCCTGTTGACGTACCCTCCAAGTACCTGCAAAAAAGGGACAATAATCCTCGTAGGATTATTTCCCCCTCCGATGCTTAAGTAAGTATTTGAAGGAGAGTAAGTGAACAATAATCAACAAGTAAACAATTCTAGAGAGAAGTTTTTCCTTTTTAGTAAGTATTTTTGTCTTAATCTTGAGTGTACTTGTTATCACAATTTTTTGGACTATTTATAGCCTCAAGTACAATTTCTTACCCACTGAGATTGCGACACTTGTCATCATCTCTTTGATTACCTTCCTTCATTTGCCTAATGGGCTTTAGAAGAGAACTTTTAAGGCCCCATGGTTTGTTTTAGCTCTTTTTCATTGGCGAATAAGAGCTTGACATGTGGCAAATGTAGGATTACATATGGACCAGTCAGAAGTTGACACGTGGCAGTGTGGGGCCCACTCATGGCAGACTCATCACTGCCACGTGGCAATCCCATGCTGGCATTTCAAGGACTCGTGGTCCAATTGTGAGATGACACGTGGCCGTGTAGGGTCCACTCATGGCAGACTCATCACTGCCACGTGGCAATCCCATATCATCATTTTATAAGAAAAATAGGGACACGTGGTCCACNAAAAATAGCGACACGTGGTCCACTCAGAGGCTGACACGTGGCAGCTGACTTGTCATGCCACATCAATTGCCCCTCAGATGGGTTAATGAATCCATAATTCATTACCCATCTGATTTAATCAGTTTTGGGTCTTATTGTGCAGGCCCATTTGTATTTTGGGGGGGAAATGGAGGGTTTCAAATTTTCCCCCCTTTTTACCCTCACCCTTTCTCTTTAAATAGAGGTGTGAGGTATATTCATTTTTCACACTTCAACACTTGTGAATTTTTCTAGAGAGAGAAAATAGTAAGAGAAATCAATAGAATTCTTAAGAATTTCCCAAAGGCGATTTCCGGTGAGTTTAAACGATTTCCGGCGAAACTTCAGTCAGTGAATAGTGATTCAGATCTTTAACCTACCAACTTTTTACTCAGGTAACTATTACCTGATTATTCTATCGTGTCTTCTAGTTCGTCTTCTCCTCTTAATGCTTGTGCCCAATTGTTAGTTGCTCCTAGTAATAAACAAGTAGGAGTGGGTCAGGGTTCATCACCTGGCTCCCAATATTCTATAGCCCCAAATATTCTTTCTTCATTGGGGTCACCGAATCTTCCATTCCTTCCTGTGCAGGAGGACATGGCAAGAACAAAACAAACTGCCTCAACAATATTCACAAGCAAGGATCCGGCAGAATCCATTGAAGAAATGGAGAGATCTGCAAACAAAGCCGAATCAGGACACTCGGCTTCTAACTCTGATAACGAGGTCACTGCACCTCCACGTAAACCTACCACCTATCCCACACCAGAGACTGCCTTGGTGAGATGGGAGGCCATAAAGGATATTAACATTGTCCTTTATGGTAACTCTTTTATTAACCACAAAAGCTTTCAGCTTATTCTTCCTAAGAAGGGGGTTTCCCTTCTTAGTGCCCCAGAGGGATGCTTCGGCATCTATATGTCTATGATAGACATGGGCGTTTCGATTCCTTTTCTTCCTTTANAATTCCTTTTCTTCCTTTCTTTTTAAATCTTCTTAACCGTTATGACTTAGGTTTATGTCAGTTAACTCCAAATTCATGGCATCATATTGTGATCTATGCTGCCACTTGTAAATTAAACAATCTTAGACCCTCTTCGGCAGCCTTTGTACATATGCATAAGCTAACTAAGGCTGCCGGATGTAAACATGGCTGGTTTACTTTGGCTAATGATGACGATTACATCACTGCCATTGAGAAGTCTAATAAGGCTACCTCTTGGCGAGGTGATTTTGTCTTCATTAAGTATGAGGACCCTGATTTTGTAGCTAGGATGAGTAAGTGGAACTTAAGCCCTAAATTCAAAGGCAAAGTGTCCAACCCACCCAAACTAAATACAAATGACTTAGCCATTTTAGATTTATTTAGAAAAACAACAGCTAAATGGAAAGGGATGACTTATGAGATTCCCTCCAAATGGATACCTTTCAAATTTCTTTTCACTGACCACAAGTTTCTTGAAGCTTGTGGGTTAGTGTATGGTGGTAATGCTGGTAGGTTACTTTTTCCTTTTCTTTTTTTTTTTGAATTTGTTAAGTGTAAGTAATTCGGTCTTATTTTGCAGAAAAAGCATTAAACAAGCTACCCGACGAGAAAAAAGGCAAGATGGATCAAGCCGAATTCCTTCGTCGCCTAGCTCAGTCCAAAGAGAAGACGGCTCTTCAGAAGAGGCAAACTACGGAGGTATAGACACCGGACTTGCCAAAAGTCCTGTTACCTTCATTTCGTTCGGCTTCCCTTTTGTTAATTATTTAATTTAATTTAATTTAATTTAATTTTTTTTTTTTTTTATACAATGTAACTTAAAGTTATTATACTTTGTGTAAAATTTAACTTGTAATCATAACTTTTTTATTAAGACCGGATTCGTTATACTTAGAGATATTATATATATATATATATTTCTTTTTTTTACTTTTGAAAAACTATGTGACACATCCGGTGTTCTTATCAGACGCCGGGCGTGTCAAATTTTATTGCTTTTGCATTTGATTCGGCATTCATTTACTTACAATTTTTTTTTGTCCTTTTATTATGATTAATCTTTCCTGATAATAAGTACTGTATACATCCGGTGTCTTTGCTTTGACACCGGATGTGCCAAATTATATAACCCTATGATTACATTCGGTCTCTTCCAATGAGGCCGGATGTAACAAGAGTAAACTTGGATTTGGCACATTCGGCATCATTACGTAATGCCGGGTGTGCCAAATGTCATTTGTCTATGATTACATTCGGTCTCCCTAAGGAAGGTTGAATGTAAATCAAGTGAACCAAGTTTTGGCACATTCGGTATCATCACATGATGCCGGATGTGTCAACTTTCTTTGGCACAAATTTTACAAATTTTTAAAAACATAAGTGTTTTCTTTTATAAAGGCACAAAGCCCAAATGTTTTGCACGTTTGCTTATTGTTTATCTTGGTGTTTTTATTACTGTCGATTTTTTTTTATTGTTTCTATTCATATTTTCTTCTTTGTTAGTATTATGACACCGAATGTGTCAAATTAGGCTTCCGTGCCATTCAACTCGGTCAGCAACTATGAGGCCGAGTTGAATATGTGAGAGTGCACTTTTGGCACATTCGGTGTCATTTCTGACGCCGAGTGTGTCAAATATCCCTCAGAAGGGTGCACTTGGTTAAGTGATGATAGGCCGAGTTTAGTGTGTTAACGTGGTGATTTTGGCACATTTGGTATCTTTTACTGAGGCCGAATGTGTCGAATCTGCTTCCACGTGGATGCCACTCGGTCTCTTTGAACTTTGACCGAGTTAAACACATGCAAATGCTGTTTTGGCACATTCGGTCATGACTTGTGTCACCGAATGTGTAGATATGGCTGAAGACTTGTGTCACCGAGTTGAGGGTGTGCTCATGCAAGTTTGGCACACTAGGTCATGAAATGTTTTTGTAGTTTCATAACTTATCTTTCTTGATTTGTGATGTTAATGGACTTTGTGTGGAATATAATTTACTGAATTGTCTTTGTGATTTTGCAGTCGACCAGAGATACCCGGCCATCTGTGCTGGGTAAAGAGAAGAAGGACAAGGGTAAGGAGAAGCTTAAAGCTCTCCCTACCAAAGTAAAGAGAAAGGAGAGTTCGACTCCACTCTCCATCAACCCACAGCCCAAAAAGAAAAGGCTAGCGTCGCTGGCCAGTACTGAATCTTCTCCGGCTTCAACCCCAAGCAAGCCGGTTGGGGAAAGTCCTTCATCGAAGGAAGTTCCCTATAAAAGAAAGGAGAAGGCTGGCCGGACGTCCAGCAGCCTTCAAAGGGACCCTGTCTTTGACAATCCCCATGGAAAAAATGAGAGTCGCGGCATAATGGATCTGGTCGAACAGGATGAGGCCAGGCGTGCTGGCCGAACATTGGAGGAACCGATCAGGATCCCTCCCTCCAGGATCCCAATGATCTTCCTCCACCCGACAGGATCCAGCGGCCGGTATGCAGGAGGCCATTAGGGAGAACATGCCCCTGGAGTTCCTCGACTCTGCTATGGCCACAGGTATTAAGTTTGCACGTAACATTGTTACATCCGTCTCGAGTACTCGTTCTGGAGACTCTATTACATCTCCTAGAGACCCTCGGGCTATAATTATTCCATTTCCCACTACAGATGTGGCTGACTCGGAGAAGGACTTCCTGGACGAGGAAGGAGACATGCCTTCTACCTCTAAGACCTTTGACTCCAACTACAAGAAGGAGTTGGTAAGGGAGGTTCTCCGCTGCGGAGACAAGGAGTACAAGGAGTCTTTAAGAGGCATCCTTGATGGACAGCGGGGTCCATGTTTCAACAGTTGTATTGAAGTAAGTTATTTAATATGTTTTCTTTTGTTACTAACTTTCAATGGCTTTTTTATTACTTAGTGGGATTTTGACTAACTTGTGGATTTTTCTTTTGACAGATCATCTTTCGGCTTCAATACTTACAGAAATTGGTTGCTCAAACCAAAAAAAGAGGGCAAAGGCGGCCCGAATGCAAACCAACTGCGAGTCTTACCTAAGTGAACAAGTCCGCAGAATCCAAGCTCAAAATTCACATGCTGTGAATGAGCTTTCTGCTTCTTTGGGTCAGGCCAAAGAGCAGAAATTGGTCATGGCTAAGAGAAACATGGAGCTATGGAGCGAGTTGGAGGAGCTGAAAAAGAAAGAGGCGGAATGTGAGCAGATGGCCTCTGACAAGAGGGACGCCGAATTGAGGGCGGAAGAGGCTGAAAAGAAGGTTGCTGTTTTAACAGAGCAACTTAAAGAAGCTAACGTACGGCTTGAAGAGGTTGAGAAAAAGAAAAACAAAGAACTTAACCAAGCCGGACAATTTGCAGTCCAAAAATATCTGGAAGGTGAAGAATCTACCAGACAAAGGATTGCGGAGGCCTGAACTCTCGGCCTCGAGGAATATGTCCCCTTCCAGTACTTTGAAAAAAGACTGGATTATGCCACAAGGGCTCATTTAGCCAAACTTTGTTGGGACACTCCTCCTAGCCCCTCTGACGCCGAAGATGAAGAGGAAGACAAGGAGAAGGAAGGAGCAGGAGCAGACACCACTGCTTCCACTACTATTGAGCATCCTGCACCAACTGCCCCTTGACTTTTGTTTTTCAATTTTCAACTTGTTGTATTTTTTACTTTTTATTCAATATTGGTTTTTCAGACCAATTGTATTATAGATTTTATGCTTTTAAGCATACGTTTTAATCAATCCATCTTTTACCTTGGTTATTTATTAAGTCCNTTCTCAATGGTGTTTATAATTTATTTATTAAGTCCTTTATATGTTTCCAAGTGTTTTTACTTAGAAATTTCATAGCATCTTTATGCATTTCTAAGTGTTCTTACTTAGAAATTTCACAGGTCTGGATACAATCCATTAGCAAAGCAGGTTTCATATTTCTAAGTATTTTTACTTAGAAATATTTCTAAGTGTTTTTACTTAGAAATATTTCTAAGTGTTTTTACTTAGAGATATTTGTAGGTTTTGACCCTCATAACCCTTAAACTTTATAAGACATAACTTTGTTCAAAACAGTCTTCATGAACCATTGAACATTGGTCATTAAGGGTTAGATTATAAATCACTTAAAGATTTAAAGTATAAGTTGTTCTGATTTGGCATTGAAGTATACAATGAGATTCAACCTTAACTTAGAAACTTCTAAGGGTTTTTACTTAGAAATTTCAAAGCAACTCATATATTTCTAAGTGTTTTTACTTAGGAATATTTCTAAGTGTTTTAACTTAGAGATTTTAGAGGACTTAGGAATTTTTAGCAATCCCTTTGGAAAATTTCATCCGCCAGTCATAACCCCTATAAATATACCTTGAGAGTCAACTTTGACTTAGTGAATTTTGGATGAACCAAATATTTTTCAAGTGTTTGTAGTATAATTCGATATATCCGGCATGGTCGCATGACACCGGATGTATCATAGTTAGTGATTTTTGCTGGTAGACTTAACCTTTTTAGGTGCCTGGACGCCGGACGCGTTGTACATTATTGACATCGGATTCATACTTGACGACGCCGGATGTGCCAAACTTGGTGTTCTTATTATTTGACTCGGTCCCTTTTTAATGAGCTGTCACCGAATGTATCCTACTAAATGAGACCGAATGTGCCAAACTTAGTGTTTTTAACATTAAACTCGGTCCCCTTTTGGTGACCTAATCGAATGTGTGCAAACCAATATTTGGCACATCCGGTGTTTGGTCCCCTTTATGGGTGACTTAATTGAATGTGCTTAAACCCATATTTGGCACATCCGGTAACAATAAGATCCCTGTGTTTACAAATTTTAGACTTTGATTGATTTAAATCTAAATCAATCAATCAATCATATTGATTGCCCCTAAACATAGGGATCGAAATTGTTATTAGTTTTAAAGTAAGAATTTATATCTTAAGACCGAATCTTGGGCCTGCAAAGTTGATTGGTGATCCGTAATCACCTAAGGGGGATAAAAAGTCTCGTATTACTTTTTTCTCCAAATGTTAACCGGTGGTTAACTTTTCGGGATCCTGCCCTTATTGCTTTCACAACTGTTACGCAAGTTTTAACTCATAGTTAAGTGTGGGGCTGTGCCCTTGAATGCTGAAGTCAGCATCTATTTAAACAGGTGTAAACTTGATATATAGAGGCTAACATTAGAGAAAGAAGAAATTTCATTAATTGCGGCCCGTAGCCGATTTAATACAACATGAAATTTCTTTCCCATTGATCAACGTGGATCAAAGAGGTGGGCTCATGGCCTTACACTAGGGCTTCTTGAAACCAAGTTCATAAATAATATTTTTTCAGATTATTTGCATTCCAAGTTCTGGGTACTTCATATCCATCCATAGTTTGTAAACAATAGGTTCCATCCCTCAATACTTCTATTATCTTGTATGGACCTTCCCAATTAGGAGTAAACTTGCCCTACTCATCAGCTCTCCCAATAGACTTCATCTTCCTCAACACAAGATCCCCTAACTTCATTGGCCTATGGTTTACCCTCTTGTTATGTTCTCTTGCCATTTTTAGCTTGTACACTTCTTGCCTAAGTAGAGCATTGCCTCTAACTTTAGGTAACATGTCTATGGTGGCCTTCATCATTTCCCAGTTAGCCCCTTCATCATATAACATAACTCTTAGGGTAGGCTCACACATTTCGATAGGGAGAACAGCTTCTGATCCATACACAAGCATAAATGGGGTTTCCCCTGTGGAATTCTTTGTTGTTGTCCTGATAGACCAGAGAACATTGTACAATTCGTCCACCCACAAACCTTTGGCAGCATTCAGCTTTTTCTTCATTCCCGTGCTAATGATCTTGTTGAAGGCTTCCACTTGTCCATTGGCTTGTGGATAGCCAACTGAGGCAAAATGAGCTGAGATGCCTTGATCTTCTAGCCATACTCTTAATTGCGGAGTTTCAAACTGAGGACCATTATCGAACACCATTGATTGAGGCACCCCGAACCTGGTTATTATATATTTCCAAATAAACCATTTGACATCCCCATGTTTGATACTTCTTATTGGCTCTACTTCTACCCATTTGGTAAAGTAGTCCACTGCCACCAAGACATACTTCCTTTGTCCTGATGCTTGTGGAAATGGACCAAGAATGTCCATTCCCCACTTAGCAAAAGGTATTGGGCTCAAAACTGGATTCAAGTTATTGGCTGGCTTTTATGGTAAATTACTGAACAGCTGACACTTGTTACATTTTTTGACATAGGTCATTGCGTCATGTCTCAGACTAGGCCAGTAATACCCAGTTCTTAGTGCCTTTTCTGCCAGCGCTCTTCCCCCTATATGAGAGCCACAAAACCCCTCATGAATATCTTCAAGAACCTCTTTTCCTTTTTCCGGGGTGATGCACTTTAGTAGTGGATGAGTGAAAGACTTCTTGTATAGTTGCCCCTGCCATAAAACGAACCATGCATCTCTAGCTTTCACATATTTTGCTTGTTGTGGGTCGTTTGGCAAGGTTTCATTGGTGTAGTCAATAATCTCATCCATCCACGAGCTTCCTCAGCTGATGAAGTTAACCTCCATCTCCTCTATGCTTCTTTTCTCTTTAACTTCCTAGAAAACTGTTCGGGGATTCTCACCCACTANTTCTCACCAACTGCAGAGCTTGCTAACTTGGAAAGAGCATCAGCTTGATTATTTTCAGACCTTGGAATCTGCATGATTTCAAACTTGTCTAATCCTTTGACTTCCTCTTGGAGTATATTCAAGTATTTGGCCATGCTAGCATCCCTAGCCTCATAGTCACCCAAGTATTGGCTCACAATAAGCTGAGATTCTGATCTTGCTTCTATCTTTTTTGTCCCAGCAGCTCAGCATAATTTGACTCCGGCAATCAATGCCTCGTACTCGGCCTCATTATTTGATGTTTGAAATTTGAAATGCATGGCATACTCATAGATGTCACCCTCAGGTGACTTACAAATAATACCTGCCCCACATCCATTCTGAGTGGATGAGCCATCAACATATAAGGTCCAGTGAATGCTTGGCCCTTAATAGCCTTCCTTGGTTCAAAGGTGAGNCCTTCCTTGGTTCGAAGGTGATGTCAAATGAGTCCATTTCTAGAGCCCACTTGAGCATTCTCCCGGAAGTTTCCTTGGACAGGGCTTTTTTGAGCGGTTGATTAGTGTACACAATGATTTTATGAGAAAGAAAATAGGGCCTCAACTTCCGGGTGACCATGAATAATGCGAGTCCAAACTTTTCAATCAGAGCGTATCTGATCTCAGCATTTTGGAGTACGTGACTCACAAAGTATACCGGATATTGGACTCCATTTCTCTCAGCTAACAGAACGACTGAGAATGCATGGTCTGATACCGCTAAATAAATAAATAAAGTTTCTTTTTCAATGGGGCTGATTAATCTTGGGAGAGTATGTAGGTGCTCTTTTAAATGAATGAAGGCTGATTCGGCTTCCTCCGTCTATTCGAACACAGGACTGCCCTTGCCTGCCTTTGCCTTTCTTTTGATCGTATCAAAGAAATAATGGCATTTATCACCTGCCCTTGATAGAAATCTACCAAGAGCAGCTAGGCATCCGGTTAGTTTTTGCACCTCTTTAACGTTTCGAGGAGAGGTCATATCTAGCACAGCCTTGACTTTGTCTGGATTAACCTCAATCCCTCGTTCATCCACAAGAAAGCCCAAAAATTTTCCAGAAGTTACCCCAAAAACACACTTCTTTGGGTTTAACTTCATCTTATACCTCCTTAATGTTTCGAAGGTCTCTCTTAAGTCTGCCACATGATCTTTCATTTCTTTACTCTTGACAATCATGTCATCAATGTATGCTTCCATGTTCCGTCCCAACTGCTGTTTCAAAACATTATTTACCAAACGTTGGAAGGTTGCTGGAGCATTTTTAAGACCAAATGGCATCCTTGTATAGCAATATAAACCCTTCTCAGTTACAAAAGCTGTTTTTTCTTCATCTTCCTCCCATAGAGGAATTTGGTGAAATCCTGAGTAGGCGTCCATAAAACGCAATAATGCATGTCCTGCCGTTGAATCAACCAATCGGTCAATCTTTGGAAAAGGAAAGCTATCCANAAAGCTATCCTTTGGACAAGCTTTGTTAAGATCAGTATAATCGACACACATTCTCATGGTGCCGTTTGGCTTTGGAACCAAGACCACGTTAGCCACCCAATCAGGATACTGGCATGGTCTGATGAATCCTGCTCCCAAAAGCTTATTCACTTCTTCCTCTGCTGCCTTATTGCGAAGTTCGCCCAAGTTTCTCTTCTTTTGGCGAATTGGCTTTGCATCGGGTTTCACATTTAGCTTATGTACAGCTATACTTGGGTCAATGCCTGGCATCTCCTCTACCTCATATGCAAAGACATCCCTGAACTCTCTGAGTAGCTTCCTCATTTCTGCCCCAACATGGTCGTCTGGGGCCTGGCCTACCTTGACTGTTCGGTCAGGCTTGACTTCGTCAAGAACGAAATCTTCGTGTTCACCAACTGCCTGAGGCTGAGTTACTTGGCTTAAATTATGAATGGCCATTAGTTCATTTTTAGCCATACTCTCGGTTTTCCTCTTCTTTGTTGGCTCTTACACCTCTTCAACCCAAGCAGTAGGTTTAAGAGTGGTGATATAACATTCTCGGGCCATTTGTTTATCCCCATGAAGAGTTCCTACTGTTCCATTGTTACACTCATACTTCATGAGCATGAGATGTGTAACAATTACTGCTCTGGATGCGTTCAAGGTTGGCCGTCCCAAAATAATATTGTATGCTGATAGTTCTTTGACCACCAGGAACTTGACGACCATGTTTCTTGCGCATTCTTTTTCCCCTATCCTCACTGGTAGGGAGACAGTCCCCAAAGGATTGATTACTCCTCCCCCAAAACCAATAATAGGGTGATGGATAGGTTCCAAGGTAGACACATCATACTTCAATTTCTTGAGGCAAGCATAACTAATGATGTCAGAGGAGCTGCCAGTGTCTACCAATATTCGTTTGACCCTCATGTTGGCCACTTTCAGTTCCACCACCAAGGGATCATCATGTGGTGTACGAACATTGCCTCGGTCTTTATCACTGATCATAACTTCTGGAAACTTGACCTTGGCATCATGCCCCATCTCCGGTGATCCTTCTCGGGAGAGACTCCGTAAGTACTCTTTATTCCCTCGAAGGGTTGGTCCGCCAGCTGCGAACCCACTGGAGATGACGTACACCACATCCTCTTCGGTCTCAGCACCATCTTTAGGCTCATTAGCCTTGAATTCCATCTTTTGTTTGGTGTTCTTGTCATGAGATTTGATCAAGTCTTGTGAAATTTTTCCCTTGATGGCAAGAGATTCAAGGGTCCTCTTAAGATTGAAGTAATCATTAGTATGATGCCCTGTATATTTGTGAAAGTGACAGTATTTACTTGAGTCGATATCTCATTAAAGAGATGAGGACATGTGTCGCAATCTCATTGGATAAGAAATTGTACTTGAAGCTATAAATAGCCCACAAAAATATGATAAAAAGTACACTCAAGATTAAGACAAAAATACTTTCTTAAAAGGGAAAACTTCTCTCTAGAACTTCTCTCTAGAATTGTTTACTTGTTGATTATTTTTCACTTACTCTCCTAAAAATACTTACTTAAGCATCGGAGGGGGAAATAATCCTACAAGGATTATTGTCCCTTTTTTGCAGGGACTTGGAGGGTACATCAACAGGAGACCAGTCTATTCAAGCATCCAGTCTACGTCAGCTAAATCCTCACAGTCCCTATCCCACCTCATTGCTTTAGCAACAACATTTGGCGCCGTCTGTGGGGAGGATTCCTAACAATGAGTGGAAGAGGAATTCCTATTGAGGATGAGACCAGATACCTAGACCAGACTGGCAATTACCAAACTGGGGAAGGTACTGGCTCATCGAGAAGAACACAAGAACAAGCTGATTTTGGAAACCAACCTGTGACCATGAGTCAGCTCAAGAGTATCTTGGTTGGGTTCCAAGAGAACCTGGCGGAAACTCTACGGGAGTATTCCACCAAGAAAAGTCAAGAGAAGGTTGAGACACAACACCCTTCATCTTCAAAGATGAAAGGTGTGATGATTGAAGAAGGCCAAGGCCAGGAGAGGTTAACTTTCCATGAGAAAGTTGAGAAATTGAGAAAGGACCGAACTCCGCTGAAAACCCATTGGGGGGCAGTGAAGAAGTACCATGTCACTCCCAGATTTAAGCCTAAACGGGAGTTGGCAGGTAAGGAAGTTGGATCTAGCAAGACGCAAACTGATGCTAGAGAACTCATTGAGTTCAAGAAAGCCATTGCAAGTGATGCTCAGGAGTATTTGGAGCAAAAGAAATCATCTAGCAGAGATGCAAGAGAATATCTTGATGCCAAGAAAGTCTCTTGTATGGATACAAGAGAATATTTGAAAGCTAAGAAGGCCTGGAAGGAAGGAGGCCGACCTGGTTCATCTGAAGAATCATCGACTAGGGAGATGACTGACTCCCATCATGTTTCCTTGGATTCAGGAGAACATGCAAGTCTACGAGACTTAATTGAGAAGAAGAAAGCTGATAAGGCCGATCAGTGCAGAAAAGAACAGATGATCAGGTATTGGGAGGATGTAGGCAAATAAAATAATCCTTGCCGAGAGACAACAAAGGCTGTCCATAACCCTACAGGGGTTATTGGACAAACGCCTAATAACACAATGATGGAATGGAAGACACCGTTCTCCATGTCCATCATGATGGCTCCGCGTCCCAATAAGTTTAAAATGCCTCGGATTGAGCCATTTGACTAGACAACTGATCCGGAGGAGCATCTGGCTACGTACAAACATTTGATGTACTTTCAGGGTCCAGATGATGTAACATGGTGCTGATACTTTCCGGCAACTCTGAAAGGAATTTCCTAGAAATGGTTCAATAGCCTCCCAGATCAATCAATCAACAACTTTCATGAATTGAGTACGATCTTTGTACATCATTTCATGGATAACAAAAGGGAGAGGAAGACCAGCATGCATCTGTCCAAAATAGTTCAAGGAGAAAAGGAGTCTCTAAGAAGTTATGTACAAAGATTCAATCTGGAATCTTTGCAAATCCCCAATTTATCTGAGGGAGTGGCCTTCGATAACTTCTTTAGAGGTCTCTGAGATGGAACTTTTAAATTTGATGTTGTAAGAAGAAATTGCAGAACGCTGAAAGGAATTCTGGAAGAAGCTAAATGTTTCATTCATGCTCAAGAGCTCTGTGCTTCCACCAGGAAGGACAGAAGGGATGATAGAAAGAGTGAACCACACTCTAAACACAAGGACCAGAAGAAACATGCCACCTGGGCAACTAGGACATCAGGCAAGGGAGAAAACTTCCAAAATAAGAAAAGAAAGCCTAATGATGGTCCTAAGATAGAGTTCACCAAAGATCTCTATTCAGTTTTCAGAGAAATTCGTAACAAAGTTAAGATTGATGATCCACCACCACTAAGAACTGCCAAGGAAGATAGGGACTCAAGTAAATATTGTCACTTTCACAAAGATACGGGGCATCATACTAATGATTGCTTCGATCTTAAGAGAACCCTTGAATCTCTTGCCATCAAGGGAAAAATTTCACAACACCTGATCAAATCCCAGGACAAGAACACCAAACAGAAGATGGAATTCAAGGTTAGTGAGCCTAAAGATGGTGCGGAGACCGAAGAGGATGTGGTATATGTCATCTCCAGTGGGTTTGCAGCTGGCGGACCAACCCTTCGAGGGAATAAAGAGTACTTACGGAGTCTTTCCCGAGAAGGGTCACCGGAGATGGGGCATGATGCTAAGGTAAAATTTCCAGAAGTTATGATCAGTGATAAAGACTGAGGCAATGTTTGTACACCACATGATGATCCCAAGGTGGTGGAACTGAAAGTGGCCAATATGAGGGTCAAACGAATATTGATAGACACTGGCAGCTCATCTGACATCATTAGTTATGCTTGCTTCAAAAAATTGAAGTATGATGTGTCTACCTTGGAACCTATCCATCATCCGATTATTGGTTTCGGGGGAGGAGTAATCAACCCTTTGGGTACTGTCTCCCTACCAGTAAGGATAGGGGAAAAGGAATGCGCAAGGAACATGGTCGTCAAGTTCCTGGTGGTCAAAGAACTGCCAGCTTACAATATAATTATGGGACGGACAACCTTGAACGCCTCCAGGGCAGTAATTGTTACACATCTCATGCTCATGAAGTATGAGTGTAACAATGGAACTGTAGGAACTCTTCGTGGGGATCAACAAATGGCCCGAGAATGTTATAACACCACTCTTAAACCTACTTCTTGGGTTGAAGAGGTGGAAGAGCCAACGAAGAAAAGGAAGACCGAGGGAATGGCTAAAAATGAACTAATGGCCATCCATAATTTGAGTCAAGTAACTCGGTCTCAGCCAGTTGGTGAACACGAAGATTTCTTTCTTGACGAAGTCAAGCCTGACAGAACAGTCAAGGTAGGCCAGGCCCCAGACGACCATGTTGGGGCAGAGATGAGGAAGCTATTGAGAGAGTTCAAGGATGTCTTTGCATATGAGGTGGAGGAGATGCCAGGCATTGATCCAAGTATAGTTGTACATAAGCTGAATGTAAAGCCCGAGGCTAAGCCAATCCGTCAAAAGAAGAGAAATTTGGGCAAAATTCGCAATAAGGCAGCGGAGGAAGAAGTGAATAAACTTTTGGAGGCAGGATTCATTAGACCATGCCAGTATCCTGACTGGGTGGCTAACGTAGTCTTGGTTCCAAAGCCAAACGGTACCATGAGGATGTGTGTCGATTATACTGATCTTAACAAAGCTTGTCCAAAGGATAGCTTCCTTTGCCAAAGATCGACCGATTGGTTGATTCAACGGCAGGGCATGCATTGTTGAGTTTTATGGACGCCTACTCAGGATTTCACCAAATTCCTCTATGGGAGGAAGATCAAGAAAAAATAACTTTTGTAACTGAAAAGGGTCTATATTGCTATACAAGGATGCCATTTGGTCTTAAAAATGCTCCAGCAACCTTCCAACGTTTGGTAAATGATGTTTTCAAACACCAGTTGGGACGGAACATTGAAGCATACATCGATGAGATGATTGTCAAGAGCAAGGAGATGAAAGATCATGTGGCGGACTTAAGAGAAACCTTTGAAACATTGAGGAAATATAAGATGAAGTTAAANAGGAGATATAAGATGAAGTTAAACCCAAAGAAGTGTGTTTTTGGGGTAACTTCTGGAAAATTTTCGGGCTTTCTTGTGGATGAGCGAGTGATCGAAGTTAATCCAGACAAAGTCAAGGCTGTGCTGGATATGACCTCTCCTCGGAACGTTAAAGAGGTGCAGAAACTGACCGGATGCCTAGCTGCTCTTGGTAGATTCCTATCAAGGGCAGGTGATAAATGCCATTATTTCTTTGATACAATCAAAAGAAAGGCAAAGGCAGGCAAGGGCAGCCCTTTGTTCGAATGGACAGAGGAAGCCGAGTCAGCCTTCATTCATTTGAAGGAGCACTTACATACTCTCCCAAGATTAATCAGTCCCATTGAAAGAGAAACTTTATTTATTTATTTAGCGGTATCAGACCATGCACTCTCAGCCGTTCTGTTAGCTGAGAGAAATGGGGTCCAATATCCGGTATATTTTGTGAGTCACGTACTCCAAAATGCTGAGATCAGATACGCTCTGATTGAAAAGTTTGGACTTGCATTGTTCATGACAAGCCGGAAGTTGAGGCCCTATTTTCTTTCTCATAAAATCGTTGTATACACTGATCAACTGCTCAAAAACGATCTGTCCAAGGAAACTTCAGGAAGAATGCTCAAGTGGGCTCTGGAAATGGACTCATTTGACATCACCTTCGAACCAAGGAAAGCTATTAAGGGACAAGCTTTCGCCGATTTTATAGTTGAAATGACAAGGCCGCCTATGGAAAAACCAAGTATTGATCACTAGACCTTATATGTCGATGGCTCATCCACTCAGAATGGATGAGGGGCAGGTGTTATCTGTAAGTCACCTGAGGGTGACATCTACGAATATGCCATGAGATTCAAATTTCAAACATCAAATAATGAGGCTGAGTACGAGGCATTGATTGCCGGAGTCAAACTGTGCCGAGCTGCTGGGGCAAAAAAGGTAGAAGCAAGGTCAGACTCTCAGCTTATTGTGAGCCAATACTTGGGCGACTATGAGGCTAGAGATGCTAGCATGGCCAAATATTTGAATATACTTCAAGAGGAAGTGAAAGGACTAGACACGTTTGAAATCATGCAGATTCCAAGGTCTGAGAATAATCAAGCTGATGCTCTTTCCAAGTTAGCAAGCTCTGCAGTTGGTGAGAATCCCCGAACAGTTTTTTGGGAAGTTAAAGAGAAAAGAAGCATAGAGGAGATGGAGGTTAACTTCATCAGCCGAGGAAGTTCTTGGATGGATGAGATTATTGACTACAAAACCAACGAAACCTTGCCAAACGATCCACAACAAGCAAAATATGTGAAAGCTAGGGGGAAGGGCGCTGGCAGAAAAGGCATTAAGAACTGGGTATTACTGGCCTAGTCTGAGACATGACGCAATGTCCTATGTCAAAAGGTGTAAGAAGTGTCAGCTGTTCAGTAATTTACCACATAAACCAGCCAATAACTTGAACTCAATTTTGAGCCCTATACCTTTTGCTAAGTGGGGAATGGACATTCTTGGTCCATATCCACAAGCATCAGGACAAAGGAAGTATGTCTTGGTTGCAGTACTAAATGGGTAAAAGCAGAGCCAATGAGAAGTATTAAACATGGGGATGTCAAATGGTTTATTTGGAAAAATATAATAGCAAGGTTCGGGGTACCTCAATCAATAGTGTTCGATAATGGTCCTCAGTTTGAGACTCCGCAGTTAAGAGTATGGCTAGAAGATCAAGGCATCTCAGCTCATTTTGCCTCAGTTGGCTATCCACAAGCCAATGGACAAGTGGAGGCCTTCAACAAGATCATCAGCACGGGAATGAAGAAAAAGCTGAATGCTGCCAAAGATTTATGGATGGACGAATTGTACAATGTCCTATAGTCTATCAGGATAACAACAAAGAATTCCACAGGAGAAACCCCATTTATGCTTGTGTATGGATCGGAAGCAGTTCTCCCCATCGAAATGTGTGAGCCTACTCTAAGAATTATGTTATATGATGAAGGGGCTAACTGGGAAATGATGAAGGCCACCTTGGGCATGTTACCTGAAGTTAGAGGCAATAATTTACTTAGGCAAGAAGTGTATAAGCTAAAAATGGCAAGAGAACATAACAAGAGGGTAAACCATAGGCCAATGAAGTTAGGGGATCTTGTGCTGAGGAAAATGAAGTCAATTGGGAGATCTGATGAGCAGGGCAAACTTACTCCTAATTGGGAAGGTCCATACAAGATCATTGAAGTGTTGAGAGATGGAACCTATCGCTTACAAACTCTGGATGGGTATGAAGTACCTAGAACCTGGAACGCAAATAATCTGAAAAAATACTATTTATAAACTTGGTTTGAAGAACCCATAGTGTAAGGCCATGTGCCCACCTGTTTGATCCACGTTGATCAATGGGGAAAGAAATTTCATGTTGTACTGAATTGGCTACGGGCCGCAATTAATGAAATTCCTTCTTCCTCTAATGTTCGCCTTTATATATCAAGTTTATATATGTTTAAATAGATGTTGATCTCAGCACTCAAGGGCACAGCCCCACACTTAACTATGAGTTAAACTTGCTTAACAGTTTTGAAATCAATAAGGGCAGGATCCCGGAAATTAACCACCGGTTAATACTTGGAGGAAAAAGCAATACGAGACTTTTACCTCCCTTAGGTGATTACGGATCACCAAATCGACTTTAAAGGTCCAAGATTCGGTATTAAGATGAAAATTCTTACTTTAAACAAACTAATAACAATCTCGATCCCTATGTTTAGGGGCAATCAATATGGTTGATTGATTCATCACCTCTAAAGAGAAATAAATCAATCAAAGTCTAAAGTTTGTAAACACAGGGATCTTACTGATTGAAAGAATAGTATAACGGTTAAAGCGATGAATCACAACAGGTTAGGACATCTAACTGATTACATCTGAAGTTACCGAATGTGCCAAAAGTGGGTTTGAGCACATTCAATTAGGTCACCCAAAAGGGGACCAAACACCGGATGTGCCAAACATGGGTTTGAACACATTCGATTAGGTCACCAAAAGGGGACTGAGTTTAATGTTAAAAACACTAAGTTTGACACATCCGGTGTCATTAAGTAAGATACATTCGGTGTCAGGTCACCAAAAAGGGACCGGGTCAAATGATAGAAACACTAAGTTTGGCACATCCGACGTCATTAAGTATGACACATCCGGTGTGCGACGCATCCGGTGTCAAGACACCTAAAAAGGTTAAGGCTACCAACAAAATCACTAACTTCGACACATCCGGAGTCATGTGATTACGCCGGATATGTCAAAATATATTGTAAACACTTAACAAAAATTTGGTTCATCTAAAAATCCCTAAGTCAAAGTTGAATCTCAATGCTTATTTATAGGGGTTATGAATGGTGGGTGAAATCTTTAAGAGGGATTTCTAACAATTCCTAAGTCATCTAAAATCTCTAAGTTAAAATATTTGGTTCATCCTTTAAATGTCAATTCAGAACAACTTATACTTTAAATCTCTAAGTGATTTATAGTCTAAAATTCTGAGACCAATGTTCAATGGTTCTTGATTTGTGTTTCTAAGAAATTTATATCTTCATGAATTCTAAGGGTTAAGAATAATAAAACCCGCAAATATTTCTAAGTAAAAACACTTAGAAATATAAAACATGATTTGCAAATGGATTGTATCCAGACCTGCGAAATTTCTAAGTAAAAACACTTAGAAATATATAAGATGCTTTGCAAATAGGTTGTATCCACCATTGGAAAATTGCAACGAAAGTAAACAAAGTAAAGGGATGGATTGATAACATATGCTTAAAAGCATAAATGTATAATACAATTGGTTTAAAAAACTAATGTTGAATAAATTGTTAAAAGATTGTACAGTACAACAAGTTATAAATTGAAAAGAAAAAGAAAAAAATCAAGGAGCAGTTGGTGTAGGATGATCTATGGTAGTGGACGCAGTAGTGTCTGCTCCTGCTCCATCCTTCTCCTTGTCCTCTTCCTCATCTCCGGCATCTTCCTCTTCGTCTTCAGCGTCAGAGGGGAAGAAAGGGCTGGGAGGAGTGTCCCCACATAATTTGGCTAGGTGAGCCCTTGTTGCATAATCTAGTCTTTTTTCAAAGTACTGGAATGAGACATACTCCTCGAGGCCGAGTGTCCAAGCCTCTGCAATCCGTTGTCTGGTAGATTCTTCCCCTTCCAGATATTTTTGGACTGAAAATTGTCCGGCTTGGTTTAGCTCCTCCTCTTTCTTTTTCTCAACCTCTTCAAGCCGGACATTGGCTTCTCTTAGTTGCTCATTTAAGGCAGCAACCTTCTTCTCAGCCTCTTCCGCCCTTAACTCGGCGTCCCTCTTGTCGGAGGCCATCTGCTCCAAGTCCAACTCTTTCTTCTTGAGCTCCTCCAGCTCAGTCCAAACCTCCATGTTGCTTTTATCCATGACCAAGTTTTGCTCTTTGGCTTGTCCCAAAGAAGCAGACAGCTCATTCACAGCATGTGAATTTTGAGCTTGGATTCTGCGACTTGTTTGCTTAGATACGACTCGTAGATGGTTTGCATTCGGGCCGCCTTTGCCCTCTCTTTCTTGGTTTGAGCAACCAATTTTGTAAGTATTGAAGTCGAAAGATGATCTGTCAAAAGAAAAATCCACAAGTTAGCAAAAATCCACTAAGTAATAAAATGGCAGAATTAAAGAAACAGTTGCAAGTTGGTAACCAAAGAAAGTATAATAAATAATTTACCTCAATACAACTGTTGAAACAGGGACCTAGCTGCCCATCAAGGATGCCCCTTAACGACTCCTTGTACTCTTTATCTCCACAGCGGAGAACCTCTCTAACCAACTCCTTCTTGTAGTTGGAGTCGAAGGTTTTAGAGGTAGAAGGGATGTCACCTTCCTCGTCTAGGGAGTCCTTCTAAGAGTCAGCCACATCTGTAGTGGGAAATGGAATAATTATAGCCCGAGGGTCTCTAGGAGATGTAATAGAGTCTCCAGAACGAGTACTCGAGATGGATGTTACAACGTTACGTGCAAACTTAATACCTGTGGCCATAGCCGAGTCGAGGAACTCCAAGGGCATGTTCTCCCTAATGGCCTCCTGCATCCCGGCCGCTGGATCCTTGTCAGGAGGAGGAAGATCATTTGGATCCTGGAGTGAGGGATCCTGATCAGTTCCTCAAATAGTTTGGCCAGCACGTCTGGCCTCATCCTGCTCGACCAGATCCATCAGGCCGGTCTCTGTCTCGTAGGGATTGTCAATGACAAGGTCCCTTTGTAGGCTGCTAGTCGTCCGAACAACCTTGTCCTTCCTCTTGTAGGGGACTTCCTTTGAGGAAGGACTCTCCCCAACCGGCTTACTTGGGGTTGATGCCTGAGAGGATTCGGTGCTGGCCAGTGATGCTGGCCTTTTCTTCTTTGGTGGGGGATTGATGGAGAGTGGAGTAGAACTCTCCTTCCTTTTCATCTTGGTAGGGAGAGCTTTAAGCTTCTCCTTACCCTTATCTTTTTTCTCTTTACCCAGCACTGAAGGCCGGGTATCTCTGGTTGACTGCAAAACCACAAAGATAATTCAGTAAGTTATTACCCAGACAAAGCAATTAACATTCCAAAGAAGTAAACTTTTAAGAGAAATAAGTTGTGCAAATTTCAAAGAACAAAGTTGTTAAACTCTGACACATTCGGCAACAACAATTGATACCGAGTGTGCCAAACTTGCATTAACACACCCTCAACTCGGTGACTCAAGTCCATAGCCACATCAACACATTCGGTGACACAAGTCAAGACCGAATGTGCCAAAACAGTATTAACAAGAGATTCACTCGGTCAAGTACTAAAAGACCGAGTGGTGTCCACATGGAAGCAGATTCGACACATTCGGCCTCAATGAACACTATAAGAAAACCCATTTATTGCAACGATCAAAGTCGTTGCAAAAGATCAAAAGTCGTTGCTGTAAATAGCTTTAGCAACGACTTTTGTCGTTGCAAGGTCGTTGCGGGTATAGCTGTAGCGAAAGCATTGGCAACGACTTTTTTCGTTGCCAAAAAACACTATTTTTGCAACGACTTTTGTCGTTGCTATTGAAATGTCGTTGCCAAAAACACCTGTATCCCAATTTAATGTACTATTTATTGCAACGACATATATACGGTCTTACGCAACAACAATAGTTGTTGCAATACATCTTGTTTAGCAACGACAGTTTCCGTTGCAAAAGTTTACCTTTTCTTGCTAGTTTTCTTTTTGCAACGACTTTTGGTGTTGCAAAATGTTGTCATTTCTAATGGTACTTGTCTTTTGCAACAACTTTTGTCGTTACTAAACGTATCAAATATCATAGCATACATTGTTTGCAACAACAATTTTTTGTTGCAAAAACTTATCCAAAGTCGCAACATTCTTTGCAAAGAATCATCGATCTTTTAACCATAAGTACTACGGAAATATACCTTTTGGTTGCACATAATCCAACCACTTCCAAAAGTAGAATTTCAAATAAAACATATATATATATATATATATATATTTAGAATATGTATATTACAAACCAAAAATATGTGATCATCTTTACATAAAGAGTCCAAAACATACATTATGTCAATTGATGTTAGAATGTTTTCACTTTCCTATTAATAGCAAAAGTTATAGCAATGTTACTACCCAAAAGCGCTACGCATACAATTAGCAATTAACCTTCAACGTCTTCATAACAAAATGCGATCACAATCTTGTTAACCCTGCATGTATTAGAATGGTAAGAGTTAATTCATAAGTAAGAGAATGCATAAGATAATATTTAAAAATTATGAAGATACTATCAATAAGTGGAGCATAAATTTCGGCAGAGTCTCCTTTGTATTTTGAACTAAGCCACCATGTAAATGGTTTCAAAACCTGTTTACAACTGCAAATGACATCTCCAAAACCTGAAAATTTTTAATCCACAATCATTCTGTTCTATATTCATGCAAATCCCATCACCAAGCCTTATCACAATAATTTTCAACCACAAGGAAAACCACAATCATTCATGTGTAATACACTATCAACTCCAAATTACATCTCCATAACCTGAAATATAGATTATCCACTATCATTCATGTGTAATCCACAATCCTAAATATAATTCGTTCACCATCGACAAAACCACAAGCTGTATAATAACACTAGAAACTCACATGAGAAGAAGGGAAGTAACATAGGCATTAATCTCATAATTATTACGAGTCTCATATGCAGGAGGTTCATCACAATATAATATGTACACATATTTAGATTGCTTAGTGTAAATAGTATTACATTGCACAAAGGCCACCAAAAAGGCAAAGTAGTCACTAGACACCTCTGTTTGCAATCTGGCGAAAGAGCTTCCATCTCAGCTGCTTGCTGCTTTTTATGTTCCTCAAATTCTTGTTGTTGTCTCTTTTGGCTTTCTTGCAGCTCCTTTATCCTTTCCTCTTGCTCTTGTATTTTTCCTTGTTGTTCTTCCACAAGTTTTCTTTGCTCAAGTTGTTGTTTTTCTTTAAGACNAAGTTGTTGTTTTCCTTTAAGATAACCTCTTACAGCAGTACCTTTTCCCCGAATATATCCAGATCTTGGTTCTAAAACTTGAACCAAAATTTCATCTTGAGTCATTGTATCACCAACCTCAGCAACTACATGGTTTAGTTTGTCCTACNATGTTTTAGTTTGTCCTAAACAAAAAATTTCAACAAAGAAGTGATAAAAAAGATATTAGAGGTGGCTAAAACTGAAATATTCACACATATTTTAGTAAAATTATGACTTTAAAAACATACATGAATTGTTTTGGATTGTGTTGCATCTGCCCATTCTAAGTCACCTTTCTCATTTTTACGTGTGTGCTCAATTAGCCATATCACATCTGCAGATGGCTTCACATTGTTGTTTTCCTTGGTCTAGCATGTCAAAAAAATTAGCTGCGTACTATGATTTTGTATAACATAAATTTTATTCTTAACTCATGAAAATGACTAAGTACTTAGCATACCAATTCATCCTCAACTTCAGCAAAAGCCAAATTTCTAGTGGTATGGATAACTCTTTTGTCAGACTTCCTATTTTTATNCAGACTTCCTGTTTTTAGAGTTCCTTTGACTTACAATCTGCATAACAAAACTAAAAAAAATTAGCCAACAAAGAATCAATCAAATGACTAAGAGAAACTATTGAGCACCTGTTTTTCAGATGCAGCTACAATAAGCAATGTTATGAACAGGTTTGTGGATGGGTGTGAATTCAACAATATGACTAGGAGTATAAGTAATATGTATATTCAACTACCTTAAAATCTTTTGATGCAAACCGTTTTATGCAATATTTCCATTGCTCCAAAGGAAGATCAGGAGGGGGATTTTTCTCACGTTCTTGGTCCGTTTTCCCACATTTTGGACTTTTGTAGTAGTAATGTGGTCGACACTTCCATAACCTATATAGGCATTGCATGGTATCGACAACAAAGGCATACATCTTCAAGTATTGACTTGACTCAGCAATTTGAAACTTATCCTAGCCAACATAATTATGGAAAATGATGAATATTTAATGTCGTCGTAATAATTTTATGCACATGAGACCATATTAAACTTACAACTTATCCTACTATTACCTGGATCTCCTTCCACATACTATCACCCGCAACAGAAAAAGCTTCTTTCCAATTGCTTACATTCAATAGAGCTCTTGTCCTCACTATGCGACCACACTCATTAACCAAATATCGTGCATTTTCCCCAATTGCTCGATCAATTTCTTCAGGTATGTAAGNTTCTTCAGGTATGTGAACTGTTAGTTTTGATCCTTTCCCTTTAATTTTCATATCAACCACATAGCTCTTGTACTTCCCTCGATTACCTATTCCTCTAGTGTGACTTGTTGCTTCAAAATAAAGCAACGGAGAGAGATAAGCGTCNGATAAGAGTCTTACAAATATGCATATTAATTAATTTTGCAAAAAGGAAGAATGGAACAACCGGTTACCTTCATTTAAGCCTTCATTGTTTTCCTGATTACCCTCTTTAGTGTTGTCATTGTTTCGCACCTGTCGGGGTGTAGGGTTACCAGCTTCATTCACTTCGATTGCTTTAGCAATCCTACCAGCTAGGTCACTCATCCGTTTTCTCTTACCAAGTGCATCTACAAATATAGTAAAGAGTAACTTATGAACCACACTTTAGAACAGAAAAATAAAAAGTTATATATAGGATATCATACATACATTCAGTTCTTCCTGTGACTACACCTCCGGATTCACAATCATTCATTTCAAGATCTTCGTGTTGGAGTGAACCATTTGTGTCATGCACATCGTTGTTTTGATCATTTAATGTAGGAGACTAATTTCCTTGTTCAATTGTACATAATGCACGTTGTCTATTTAAATCTATAATATAAAAAACAAGTAGATTAAAACTTTTATTTTATAAAAAAAAGATGTCAAACAAACAAACTACCAGATGTGTCCTTACTATTAACAACTGCATCAACAACATCTTTGGTCAACTGACGTCCTTGTGCTTATGCTTGTCCTTCCTCATTGGATTTTTTCTTGGTTCCTATAAAAACAGACCAAACAAAATTGATTAATAAAGACATGTCATTTGAAAATATACGTTATTAACTTCATATCTCATTTGAACTCACCCTATTGTGTAACAAACTTGTTATTCCAAGTTCCTTGACTCAAACTTTGTAGTCTTCCAGAAGCAATAATCTGATTACCCACAATTTTCCAACGCCTCTTCCAACCATCTTTGGTCTACGAATAAGAAACTAAAATAATTTACACACCGTATTTGATAAAATAAAACAGTAAGCATTTCCCTTTAACACGTCTTATGTAGTCTTTTTAAAAAAAAAATGACTTAAAAAATTACAATAACTAATTTATTAAAAAGCAAATTTAGACAAACCAGGATAATTCAAATCAAAGAAGGAAATAGAGCAGCATATATAATAAACATCAAATATCACCAAATATAAAGCAATCAAATATCATAATTAAGAAGAAACAAATACAACTACAAGTTTCAACGACAGAGTCGTACAAAATAAGGTCTACTGAAAAAATGTTAATAAACATTGAACAATTCAAATAAAAACATAAAAAAGATATCATCGCACTTCAAGTGTAAGAATCAAATTCCTCTTCTTTCTCGGATGACTCCTCATACACTTCCATTTTTCCATCATTAATGAAGTCATCCTCTTTTTGATCAATTTCCTCAATCCAATTTTTTACCATTTGAATAACCTTAGCTTCCCGCTCCACCACAAAGGCTGTTTTTTCCCCTGTCTAGAAGAGGCCGTAAGAGGGATCNCTGTCTGGAAGAGGCCGTAAGAGGGATCGTAAGAGGTGTTTAGGTGCCGAAATCGATCCTGGGGGGTGCTGTGGAGGTCCATAGCACGTGGTAAAAAAAACGGGGTGAAAAAGTGACGGGTCCCATGACGGCCCCTCCAGGGCCTGAAACAAAGGCTATTATTCACTGTTTTTTAGGGTTTCGGGGTCCCGGAAAAAAAAAAATGCCGGTAATCGATCGGGGTGTCCGTAAGGGAAAAATATGAACCCAGAGCAAAGGATTCGGGGTGAAAAGGTCATATGAGGGGTGATAAAAAGGCCTTAAGACCGTCCCATATGAGGCTGTTTTTCCCCTGTCTGGAAGAGGTCGTAAGAGGGATCGTAAGAGGTGTTTAGGTGCCGAAATCGATCATGGTGGGTGCTGTGGAGGTCCGTAGCACGTGGTAAAAAACGAGGCAAAAAAGTGACGGGTCCCGTGACGGCCCCTCCGGGGCCTGAAACAAAGGCTATTATTCACTATTTTTAGGGGTTCCGGGGTCCCGGAAAAAAAAATGCCGGTAATCGACCGGGGTGTCCGTAAGGTGAAAATATGAACCCAGAGCAAAGGATTCGGGGTGAAAAGGTCATATGAGGGGTGATAAGAAGGCCTTAAGACTGTCCCACGCGAGGGTGTTTTTCCCCTGTCTGGAAGAGGCCGTAAGAGGGATCGTAAGAGGTGTTTGGGTGCCGAAATCGATCGTGGGGGGTGCTGTGGAGGTCTATAGCACGTGGTAAAAAAACGGGGCGAAAAAGTGACGGGTCCCGTGACGGCCCCTCCGGGGCCTGAAACAAAGGCTATTATTCACTGTTTTTTGGGGTTCCGGGGTCCCGGAAAAAAAATTGCCCAAAATTTTTCGTGGTGCCCGTATGGTCATTATATGACCCTAGACCAATAGATTTGGGTTGAAAATGCCTTTCGGGGGAGGAGAACAAGGTTTTAGACGGCTGTCGGGAGACCTGTTTAATTTTTCCCAAATGNCGGAAAAAAAATTGCCCAAAATTTTTCGTGGTGCCCGTATGGTCATTATATGACCCTAGACCAATAGATTTGGGTTGAAAAGGCCTTTCGGGGGAGGAGAACAAGGTTTTAGACGGCTGTCGGGGAGAAAGTAAGACGGGGCCCGGGAAAACCCCTCCTGTGGCCAAACCAAAGGCTATTATTCACTGTTTTTTTGAGATTTATAGGTCCCGGGAATAAAACTGCCAAAAAACTTCGGGGGTGCCCTTATAGGCAAAATATGNGGCGGTGCCCTTATGGGCAAAACAATCTCGCGGTTCGTGGTGAACAGTCCCTTAGGACGGCCCGTGACAGCGAAAAATTGTTTTCACGTTCTTTCAGCAAAAACAACCGATGTGGAAGAGGGATGATCATAGGAGGGGAATCCTATGGACGGAGTGAACATAACAATTCCTTAAGCTAAGAAAAATAACATTTAAAAAAAACTATATCTACGATAAACAAAGTTGTTTTAAGAAAAAATTATGTTAATTACAATATTGAAGTTATCTAGGATAACTAATATGTCTAGGATAAGAGAAATAATATTTAAAAAAAATAATATCTAGGATAAACAAAATTACTGGCAGAGAAATTATGGACACAGTCACATAACATTTCATTAGGCTAAGGAATATATGTAGGATAAGAGAAATAATATTTAAATAAATAGTATATAGGATAAACAAAATTACTGGTTACGTAATTATGTTAAATTATGATAACACATGAATGAAAAAACAACCGATGTGGAAGAGGGATGGTCATAGGAGGGGAATCCTATTGACACACTTCACATAACATTTCATTAGGCTAAGGAATATATGTAGGATAAGAGAAATAATATTTAAATAAATAAAATATAGGATAAGCAAAATTATTGGCAGAGAAATAATGTTAAATTTACAATTAATGAATGAAAAAACAACCGATGTGGAAGAGGGATGATCATAGGAGGGGAATCCTATTGACACACTTCACATAACAATTTATTAGGCTAAGGAATATATCTAGGATAACAGAAATAATATTTAAATAAGTAATATATAGGATAAACTAATTTATTGGCTGAAAAATTATCCTATGGAATGAAGTAATGAGAAAAACATAAAACAATTATTCATTGTTTCAAAGGAAAAATATATCTTTTTTTTTTTTTGTTCTTTTTTTTATTTTGTTTTTATTTTGTTTTTATTTTGTTTTTTGTTTTTTATTTTCGGTGCAAATGTAACAATTTTATTAATCACTAACAAAAAAGGTAAAAACTCGAACGTGGACATTTGGGAGGTTGACTCAACCTTACCAAACCCAGAGGAAAAATAAATCTAGGATAAGAAAAATAATATTTAAATAAATATTATTAAATAAACAAATTTATAAAAGTAAAAACATTATGTTAACTTCACAATTATTCATCGTTTCATAGAAATATTCATTGATTCATATATTTTTTCTTTCATTCATTCATAGGACTGAAGGAAATCAAATAAAATACAAGACTGGGACTGGGTTAAGGCAGAAGAGACTACATTAATGAACTATATTTGCATTACTACACACCATATCACACTCGTCGGGGAAGCCGTCAATAGGAAGAAGGTGTTGGAAAACACTCTTTCTGGCCACTAGATGAGGCATTAACCCCATCCAGAGCCCCGCACTATTTCCAGAGTCCCTCCTAAAAAAAAATAGTTTTATTGTAAGAAATTTGAACAATAAAATGTAAATAGGGATAATGACGGATAATAGTGTACGAAGGTAACCCAAATTGTCATTACTCTTACCAAATTAGGTAATAACAAATTGTATGATAAAGAGGAATTCCTGAAATTTAACAGTGAGATGTTTAAGGGAGGATATCACATGGCGTTTCTGTAAATATATGCAAAAGTAGGGGCTGCATTGTTAGTGTATAATTAGCCCTTACTTTTGCATATATTTACAAAAACGCCATGTGATATCCTTCTTCCTACATCTCACTGTTAGATTTCAGAAATTCCTCATTATCATACAGTTTGTCATTACCCAANTACAATTTGTCATTACCCGATTTGGTAAAGGAGAGCAATTATCATACGACTGATTCCCCATATACTTACAGAAACGCCATGTGATATCCTCCCTTAAACATCTCACTGTTAGATGTGGGGCCTAAACAAATACAACTGTTAAGGCGGACATCAAAGTAGAATTCAGGCGTGGCAGGAAGGTAAGGTATGCTGAGACTTTTTTTTTTATGTTTTTCCTTTTTATTAAATTTGCTGTCACTTTATAAGTTCATTTCACGCCAAGCTGTGCCTGTTGGGGTTGTTTTTAACTCAGTGTTGTCTACGCTCTGCATTGGCAAGCTGATAAGAGAGCAATTTTAACAACGTAGTGTGTTAAGCGTATGTGTAGTGTTTGGTCTGTGTGGTTGTCGGGCTTTGTGCTTGTGCATTGAACCGTTCCCTAGCAGACCCCGTCAGTGTCTATTCCAAATGTACGGTAAGTGTTATTTTGGGTTTATTGTTTTCCTGTATTATATTCCGATTTACGGTATTTTTTGTTTTACAGGTTTGATTTCCGCTCGGCGTCCTTCACGGGGTGTGGGGTGGACAGTGAAGCTTGGCCCNAAAGTTCTCATCTTATTTACACTAGTCAGTCCATTTTCATCTACCTTATAACCTCTACCCATGTGTCCTACATCAAACCAATTGCACTTGAAGATAAAAACACAATTTCTTCCTGGATATTGCAACTCATATATGTCACCTAAGACACCATAGTATTCCTTGTCAGTTGTGTCATCACATCGAACCATCACTCCACAATTCTGAGTTTTCCTACATTCTGAACGGTCACGAGTGTGAAATCTATAACCATTAACAATGTATCCACTATAATGCCTCACAACTCTCGAGGGACCGCAAACCAAGTTATACAAATCCTCATCAACTTGTCCATCACCGTGCAACTTTCGCACCTATGAAACGAATTTATTTACTATATTACCGAAAATAGTATTTGAAATTTCTATTAAAAGCATAGTGACCTTAAATTGAAACTTACATGCGAAAGTATCCATTTCGGAAATTGTGCTTTGTGCCTCTTGTCAACATTTGTTGGGCATTCTCTTTGTAGCTCTAACTTGTGCTCCCTATTGGTTTTTAGAGAATAAGAATACTTAATAATGTTTCACAAATTCATAAATTTAAAAAGTGGTAAAGTTGTAATATTGAAACACTTACTTAGTGAATTCGATTAGTTCTTCACAATTTTGAAGAATGTATGAATGGATTTCACTACACTCCTTGAAATCAAGATGCATTGTCACACCATTTCCCATAGAACGTCCAAGTGGTGTAAATATTTCAAGGTTAGATTGTAAGGCATCCTCATTGATTACTCNCCTCATTGATGACTTCATTTTCGTCATTCCTTCTTGAACGATTAAACTTGGTGTCAATGTCTTTCATGTATCTAGAGCAAAATGTTAAGCACTCATCCGCTAGATAACCCTCGGCAATACAACCTTCTGGATGTGCTCTATTACGGATATAGGCTTTCAAAGTTCGAATATACCTATTAAAATTATGAATTCAAATCGTCATACTTGGATTAATAAATTGATATTGTAACCTTTAAACAAAATTCTCAACACAAGCAAAGAAGCCTACCTCTCAACTGGATACATCCACCGATATCTAACAGGTCCGGCAATCTTTGCTTCGGCAGCTAAGTGAATGACCAAATGCACCATGACATCGAAAAAAGCAGGAGGAAAAACCATCTCTAGCTTGCACAATGTGTAAGGAATTTTTTTCTCTAGCTTTTCAAGTTGCCTAATAGTTAAGTTTCTAGAGCACAAGTCTCTAAAGAAGAAACTTAACTCAACTAAAGGCTCATACACATGTTTTGGCAAGAAGCCCCGTATTGCAAGGGGAAGCAATTGTTCAATAAACACGTGATGGTCATGGCTCTTCATACATGAAATTCTTTTCCCATTATCTTTGACACAACGAGAAATATTTGATAAATATCCATCTGGAGATTTCAATGTAGCAAACATGTCACATATGGCAGCCTTCGCTGTTGCGCTCAAAGAGTAGCATGCAACTGGCACACGAAGTTTATCTCCATCGACAATTGGATACAGCTCGCTCCTCACTCGCATTTTCATTAAATCCATGCGAGCCTTTATAGTATCCTTAGTCTTATTTTTAATATTCATCAAGGTTCCTAAAATATTATCGGAGACATTCTTTTCAATGTGCATAACATCCAAATTGTGACGGATTTTTAATTTGCTCCAATAAGGCAAATCAAAGAAAATGCTTTTTTTGTTTCAACCATACAAACAATTCTCACCCTCTCTTTTTCTTTTCTTTGATTCACTCTTTCCGAATTTCGCTTGTGTAAATCTAGTAAAATGCCCCAGCACATCATCCCCTGTAAGTGGTTGCGGTGCATGACCTTTCTCATGCTTATTATCAAAAGAAGATGCATCTTTTCTCCACTTATGATCAAGTGGCAGCCAACGACGATGTCGCATATAACCACCTTTGTGCTTGAGTGACGTGCGTTTCGTATCTTTATTACAACAGGGGCAAGCATAACCACCTTTAGTTGTCCATCCCGACAAATCTCCATATGCTGGAAAGTCATTGATAGTCCATAAAAGAGATGCACGCAATCTGAAATTTTCCTTCAAATAGGCATCATAAGTTTCAACCCCATTGTCCCAAAGATCCTTCAATTCATCAATTAATGGTCTGAGATACACATCTATATTCCTCCCTGGACTACTGGGTCCTGGTATGAGCAAAGTAAAAAAAAAAAAGGAATGAGGTTTCATGCAAACCCATGGTGGTAAATTATAGGGAATAAGAACAACCAGCCATATACTGGGTTGTGAATTATTAAAAGGTTGGAACCCATCACATGCTAGTCCAAGCCTTACATTACGTGCTTCCTTTGCGAATTCACCATACTCGTCATCAAATGATTTCCAAGCATATGAGTCACGAGGATGCCTCATTATGTCATCATCCACAATTTGTTCTTTGTGCCACTGCATATCTTTAGCAGTTTTTCTAGACATGTACAACCTTTGCAATCTTGGCTTGCAAGGAAAGTATCGCAAAACCTTATGAGGCACTTTAGTTCCCTTTAAGGACCCTTTCTCATCATTTTTCCATCTCGATAAACCACAAGTGGGACACTCATTCAAATTCTCATTCTCTTTCCAATATAAAATACAATCATTTTGACAAGCATCAATCTTTATGTAATCAAGACCTAAATCCTTAATGAGTTTTTTAGCCTCGTAATAAGATTCTGGAAGATCAATTCCCCATGCCTGGCGTTCAAAATTGAGTAAACAGTCAAAAGAACTATCACACCAATTATATAGAACCTTCATGTGTAAAAGTTTCACAATGTATTCCAGCTTAGTCATAGTTATTCCATTCACCTTTAACGGCTCTTGATATTCTTGAAGGAGTCGATAAATTTTTTTGGCATTTTCATTAGGTTCTTCGGTGACATGTTCAATATCATTCAACAACTCATCATCGCCCCGAATATTCATAGGACCCACACCACAAGCATCATGGAGCATTGATATGCCAAAGTCAATACCAAGATCGATATGATTGTAATTTTCATCTTCCCTTCCACCTTGCGATACTTCTCCATGGAACTCCCACATGGTATACTTGTCATACATCCCCCACTTGAGCAAATCTAATCTCACATCACACTTTCTTTTGAATATTATGTTTCGACAATTGTTACAAGGACACCTAATAGTGATAGTGTCCTTATCTTCTTGGCTAACATTTGAAAGAGCAAAGTTTAAAAAGTTGTCAACACCCTTCACATAGTCACAAGAGGAACGATTCTTTACTTTCATCCATGCCTTATCTATAGTCATCTCCTAATGTGACAAAATAAGAGCATAAGCATCACATTTGGGAGAAGAAATAAATAAATGTCCAAAAGACAAAACTCATTTAAAAAGCATTGTTGTTGCTTTTAACAACCCTTAATGAACAAAGCAGTAGCTCAAAACATATATATGGAGGTTTCATTGAAAAACATATACTGGCAAATGACTTCATAATCCATTGACTTCAAAAGCAGCCCAGGTTAACACCAGTACACTTAAGTATATAACATTGCCAATGACTTCAAAATCCATTGACATATAGTAGGGTCAAAGAATGAAAAGCAAGAGATAAGAAGATAAACGAAGAGGAAGATAATGACTGTCAAGATACAACAATCTCAACTTCAATAGTAACAATCTCCAAGTTCTCACAATTTCTGAATAAATTTTACTCTCCTACCTCTCCTCTTACTTATACTACTCAAGTTCTAAAATAGCAAAGCAAGACATTAATTACTAGTCCCACCTATTTCGAATGTATCATGAACCAGACAAAATTATTCCACAAAACTTTCAAAGTTTGATGAATTATCTTATACAGATTAAAAATACCCATAAAATGCAAGTTAAAACCCAACCAAAAAAACTATAAACACTTAACAATTTCTTAAACATAAACAATATTAAATTAATGCGATACTATAAAATCTTGAAAAAATCAACAAAAATGCAAACTTTAAACCCCAAAATAACACAAAATTAAAATCAATAAACAACTCAGAATAGCAAAATTAAAACAAATGAAAAGAATAAAGTCAAAATTAGAAAGAAATCATTCACCAAAAAAACTCAAAATATACCAAAAAAAATAGTGAAATTAACCTTCTGCAAACTTATAGGGCCTTCTTGTACTCAAATCCTCTTCTGCAAACCCGTACTCAAATCTGAAGTTTTCTGCAATTAACCTTCTTGTACTCAAATCCCCTGAAAGAAAAAACCATTTAATGTAAAAAATTAACTGTATGTTGAGTACTAAGATTGTAAAAAATCTGAAGTTTTTTGGGCTATATAAGTAAAGAAAAAAATACAGTGCAGTATGAAGACATACTAAAAAAATCCAGTAAAAAGGAGTCAAAACAACTTATTTTACACAAATTGAAACATAAGGCAGCACAAGCAAGACGATATTCCAAGAGTCTATAACAAGTCGCAACGTCAGGAACTCACTGACAAACTTTTCTTAGCACTGTCCTACAATGAAGGGAAAACAATAAACAAAGATGTCCTATGAACACAAAAATTATTCAAAGCTAATAAGAAGTTAGAAAAACAAAAGTGTCTTCCTGATACACGAACCATTGAGGTCTTGACACCCCTGGTTTTCAACAATGATTAAAAACAACCTTAGTAGAATAAGAGAATTTATATAGACATAGGAAACAGGAAAAATGAACAAGCATAGTCAGCACAGAAAAGCAATTCAACAAACAGTTGAATATAGGCAATAGTAGATAGTTGAATACAAAACCTGATGTAGATGCAAGCAAAGAAGTCCTAGGAAAATGGAAAACCACAAACTTTGATCAGCGTATAGAGAGGATGGTAAGCTGCACAACAGACGGCCATACAAATATGAAACTTAAGGTAGAATGCATACACCTACAACACAAATAAATTTACTAAACCACCTAACTAAAATGCTTTAAAAGCATCCAATTAGATTATCATAATTTCAGCATCAATAAATTTAGAAGTATAGGTATACCACAACAGCCCATGCACTTACCATCACTAGGCAGTAAGCACAAAATCATTTTGTTAAGTAGAGCCTTTTCAAATACCCTTTTGCATTAAGGTCATTTGTCCACAGTTTATGGTGGCTAGCCAAGAGGTTCACTTTTCCGTTTGAAGCAAAGAAAAATTGCAAATTCAAACCATGTATTTCAGTATAAGCTAGTATTGAGCAAAAACAACAATAATTTACAATTTCGCAACACCAAAAATCATTAGAATTTCGCAAAAAAAAAAAAAAAAACATTAGAATTTCGCAACACCAAAAATCAAACTATAAAGCTGAGTAAATAGTAATGCATATAACTTGAAATTCAATTCAGTAAGGTAACAAGTAAATACAACAATAACACAAATTCAAGTCAAATAACCACCGTAATTTGAGTTGAGTACTCACCACCGTCGATCTACTGCAATTTAAAGTAAAAGATGTGCTCAATTGCAATTAACCACCGTCTATTAACCACCAGCGACAGTGGTCTTCGGTGCTGCGCTGGGCGAATGTCGTGGTTGAAGGTGGGGTGAAGACTGGCCGGCATGCGAAGTCGCGAGNCGGCGGGCGAAGTCGCGAAGAGGTGAGGGTGCGGGGCTGGTGTGCGAAATGAGATGAACTAAGGGTGATGGTGGTCTTCGGTGGAGTAAAGGCGGTCTTCGGTGGGAAGCTGCCGTGAGGGTGATGGTGGGGTGGTGGAGGGCTACTATTGATGTATGTAGGTGGGGTGGAGGAAAAAAGGGGATAAATTTGGGGAGTGGGTTTTGATTTTTTGAGAAGATAATAAGTTAGGAAGATGGCGAGATATTAGTTTTAGGTATACATATAAGAAATTTGATGTATTAGTACAACATACGTTTTGCAACGACAAGTCGTTGCTATACTGTACACTTCTTTTTTGCAACGACATTCATTGTTGCTAAAAGTACTGCTCATCTTTAGTAACAATATTTAGTGTTGCTGTACTCCAGTGAAATGCTTTAGCAACGACTTCTTTTGTTGCCATTAGCTGACCAAAATTTTGTTAACCCCGCGTTTTTTTTTGTTGGAGGGAAATGAAATTTTTGATTTTTTGCAACAACATTTGCAGCGACTTTAGCTTATGGTTGCTAAAACTGATGTATTGCAACAACCATTTTTTGTCGTTGCAAAAAGTCGTTGCAATAAATGGATTTTCTTGTAGTGGAAAGATACCGAATGTGCCAAATCTCCAGGTTAACACACAATACTCGGCCTACTATCACTTAACCAAGTGCACCCTTTTGAGGGAATATTTGACACATTCGGTGTCAGAAATGACACCGAATGTGCCAAAACTGCACTTACACACGTTCAACTCGGCCTCATAATTTCTGACCGAGTTGAATCACACGCAAGCGTAATTCGACACATTCGGTGTCGTTAGTTGACACCGAATGTGCTGAACTGTTTCAAAATTAAGTCCTGTTTGGCCTCTGAAACAAGGCCGAGTTACTATCTTTAAAAAAAATTAATAATAATAATAATAAAAAAGAAAATATAAATAAAAAGTAATAACGAAAAATCAACAGTAACAAATACACAATGACAAACAATAAGAAACATGTAAAAATATTTGTCTTTGTACATCAATGAGACGCAACACTTATGTTTTATAAATTTATAAAAACATAAAACAAACAGAGGTTGACACATTCGGTATCACGTGATGATACCGAATGTGCCAAAACCAAGTCCACATGTTTTACATTCGGTCTTCCCGAGGGAGACCGAATGCAATCATAGTGAAATAATATTTGGCATACTCGGCTTCATGCGATGACGCCGAATGTGCCAAATCCTGGTTTACCCTTGTTATATCCGGCCTTATTTGAGGAGACCGAATATAATCACAGGGTTGTAAATTTTGGCACATCCGGTGTCAAAAGAAAGACACCGGATGTATCCAGTACTTATTACCAGTAAAGAATAATAATAATACAAACACAGAAAATAACATAAAATAGTAAGTAAATGAATGCCGAATCTAATTAATAAGCAATAAAATTTGGCACACCCGACGTCTGATAAGAACACCGGATGTGTTACATAGTCTTTCAAATGAATAAAATTATTTTCAAGTATAATGTATCCGGCATCAATAAGAATACTTCTTATTTAAATGACTACAAGTTAATTATTACAAAGTATAATAACTGTAAGTTACATTGTTAAAATAATAATAATAATAATAATAATAAATCAAAACAAAGGGAATCCGAATGAAATGAGGGTGACAGGACTTTTGGCAAGTCCGGTATCTATACCTCGGTAGTTTGCCTCTTCTGAAGAGGCGTCTTCTCTTTCGATTGTGCAAGACGACGAAGAAATTCAGCCTGGTCCATGTTGCCTTTTTTCTGGTCAGGTAGTTCGTTTAAAGCTTTTTCTGCAAAAATAAGACCGAATTACTTACACTTAACAAATTCAATGATAAAAAAAAAAAAAAAAAAAACAAAAAGAGAAAAGGTAACCTACCAGCATTACCACCATACACTAACCCACAAGCTTCAAGAAACTTGTGGTCAGTGAAAAGAAATTTGAAAGGAATCCATTTGGAGGGAATCTCATAAGTCATCCCTTTCCATTTAGCAGTTGTTTTTCTAAATAAATCTAAAATGGCTAAGTCATTTGTATTTAGTTTGGGTGGGTTGGTCACTTTGCCTTTGAACTTAGGACTTAAGTTCCACATACTCATCCTAGCAACAAAATCAGGGTCTTCATACTTAATGACAACAAAATCACCTCGCCACGAGGTAGCCTTATTAGACTTCTCAATGGCGGTAATATAACTGTCATCATTAGCCAAAGTAAACCAACCTTGTTTACATCCGGCAGCCTTAGTTAATTTATGCATATGTACAAAGGCTGCCGAAGAGGGTCTAAGATTATTTAATTTACAAGTGGCAGCATAAGTTATAATATGATGCCATGAATTTGGGGTCAACTGACATAAACCTAAGTCATAACGATTAAGAAGATTTAAAAAGAAAGGAAGAAAGGGAATTGAAACACCCATGTCTATCATAGACATATAGATGCCGAAGCATCCCTCTGGGGCACTAAGAAGGGAATCCCCCTTCTTAGGGAGAATAAGTTGGAAGCTTTTGTGATTAATAAAAGAATTACCATAAAGGACAATGTTAATGTCCTTAATGGCCTCCCATCTCACCAAAGCAGTCTCTGGTGTGGGGTAGGTGGTGGGTTTACGAGGAGGTGCCGTGACCTCGGTCTCATAATCAGTAGTCGAGTGTCCTGATTCGGCTTTATTTGCAGATCTCTCCATCTCTTCAATGGAGTCTGCTGGGTCCTTGCATGTAAATATCCTTGAAGCAGTTTGTTTGGTTCTTGCCATGTCCTCCTGCACAGGAAGGAATAGAAGATTCGGTGACCCCAATGAAGAAAGAATATTTGGGGCATTAGAATATTGGGAGCCAGGTGATGAACCCTGACCCACTCCTACTTGCTTATTACTAGGAACAATCAAAAATTGAGTACAAGCATTAAGAGGAGAAGACGAACTAGAAGACATGATAGAATAATTAAAGAAAAATAAAATGAAACCAGATCAGGTAATAGTTACTTGAGTAAAGAAGTTGCTAGGTTAAGGATCTGAAAACACTATTCACTGTCTAAGCTTCGCCTGAAATCGCCTAAACTCACCGGAAATCGCCTTTGGAAATATTCTTAAATTTCTACTGCTTTCTCTTACTACTTTATCTCTCTAGAAAAATTCACAAATGTTAAACTGTGAAAAATGAATTTACTTCTCACCTCTATTTAAAGAAGAAGGGTGAGGGTAAAAAGGGAGGAAAATTGAAACCCTCCAATTCCCCCCCCAAATGTAAATGGGCCTGCACAGCAAGGCCCAGTTTGATTAAATCAGATGGGTGATGAATTATGGATTCATCAGCCCATCTGAGGGGCAATTGATGTGGCATGACAAGTCAACTGCCACATGTCGGCCTCTGAGTGGACCACGTGTTTCTCTTTCTATTATAAGATGATGACATGGGATTGCCACGTGGCAGTGATGAGTCTGCCATGAGTGGACCCTACACGGCCACGTGTCATCCTACAATTGGACCACGAGTCCTTAAATGCCAGCATGGGATTGCCATGTGGCAGTGATGAGTCCGCCATGAGTGGGCCTCCACACTGCCACGTGTCATCTTCTGACTGGTCCATATGTAATCGTACATTTACCACATGTCAAGCCTCTATTCGCCGATAGAAAAAGAGCTAAAACAAACCATGGGGCCTTGAAAGCTTAGTGCTAAAAGCCCATAAGGCAAATGAAGGAAGGTAATTAAAGAGATGAGGACAAGTGTCGCGATCTCATTGGATAAGAAATTGTACTTGAGGCTATAAATAGCCCACAAAAATCTGATGAAAAGTACACTCAAGATTAAGACAAAATTACTTACTAAAAAGGGAAAACTTCTCTCTAGAATTGTTTACTTGTTGATTATTGTTCACTTACTCTCCTACAAATACTTACTTAAGCATCGAAGGGGGAAATAATCCTACAAGGATTATTGTCTCTTTTTTGCAGGTACTTGGAGGGTACGTCAACAGGAGACCAATCCATTCAAGCATCCAGTCTACGTCAGCGAAATCCTCACAGTCCCTATCCCACCTCATTGCTTTAGCAACAACAGGGGCTATACTAGATCATATTTGCTTTATTCATTGCATTTTATTATGCATATTTTATTTATTATTGTTGTCTTTTATGTGATATGAGTTCACTTGCTAAAATTACAACATAATAAATTTAAGTCCCTTAAAGTAATTTTGAGCTTATTTGCCTACCCAAATCAACACCTATGAAGCCTTAGTTTAAACTTTAAACTGATGGGTTTGTCTAAGCAAAGTGTCATTTCAAACTTAGGATAGTAAGGGTAATTTCATGAAGGAGATTACATGTTATTGTGGTTATGCTCAACTAAATTATCAAAAGACAAGGTTTTGGATTTAGAGGCATAGAGATAAGTTTAGAACATAAGATGTTACTTATCAACCAAGAATTATAATTGTTATAATTAGTAAAGGAGTTTATTTACCTTACAAATTTAACTTAAGGGCAGGGCCCAAGTCCACTTATGTTACATTTTTTGGGATCTTGTAATCATTATTTCATGAACAACGGACAAATAAAAATTGTTTAAGTGAAATAATGTTAAATAGCTTATATTTGATGAAATAAAGTTATTTAAGTTTGAGCATAATATTAATTCTTGCATATATATATTACTGTATATAGATCGTGTCTTATAACAACGACAACTCAAATTTTAACATGTGCCCATTCCTTAAGAAGGAAAAACTAAAAGAGAATAGTTTCTAGACTGGAAAAGGAACATGAAAATAATTCCCAAATCTGAAGATAGTATGGGTGTTTTTGACACCAACAAACATTGGACATTTATGTTGTAGAAATCAATTTAACTAATTCTTCATCATGGGTATTAGATACCAGATCTAGTTATCACATTGTTTCTGATGTGTAAGGTCTTAAAAGAACTAGGGAGTTGGCAAAAAGGAGAGGTGGATTTACGTGTTAGAAATGGTGCTAAGATCGCAGCTCTGGCTGTGGGATCATATACATTATCTCTTCGTTCTGGTTTGATCTTATAATTAAATAATTGTTATTTTGTTCCAAAGATTACCATAAACATTATTTCAGTCTCATGTTTGGATTCTGAGGGGTTTTCATTTATAATAAAAGACAATTGTTGTTTCATTTATTTAAATGAAAAGTTTTATGGCATGGCTAAATAGATAAATGGTTTATATATATTGGATCTAGATAAACACATTTATAACATAAATGATAAAAAGCAAAAATCAAATGATTCTAATCCCACATACTCATGGCATTGTTGAATTGGACATATAAATTCAAAGCGCATTCAAAAACTCCAAAAGGATGGAATTCTTGAATCATTCGATTATGAATCTGTTGATGTATACGAACCATGTTTGATGGGCAAGATGACAAAATCACCCTTTAATGGAAAGGGAGAAAGAGCTAGTGAACTCTTAGGATTAATAAATTCGGATGTATGCAGACCTATGAGTACAAGTGCCAGAGGTGGATATGGTTACTTCATTACTTTTACTGACGACTTAAGTAGGTATGGTATGGTGATGTCTACTTAATGAACAAAAGTCTGAATCGTTTGAAAAGTTTAAACAATTCCAAAATGAGTAAAGAATTTTGCTGACCTTCCAATTTCCTTTTAGGAATGTGCTCTCGAAACAGTTGCTTTTACACTTAATAGAACTTCATCGAAAGCTGTAGAAAAGACACCATATGAGAAATTGACTGGAACTTCATCAAAAGCTGTAGAAATTCATCAAAAGCTGTAGAAAAAACACTTAATAAGCTTGCATCCAAATCTGATAAATGTTTCCGTGTGGGTTATCCAAATGAAACAAGGGGAATAAAGTGTGGGAGGTCGACATTAAACATTGGATTTTGGTTTTGAGCTGTGATTCTTGAAATTCCACTAAGTGCATCTAAATTCCTATAGTCACACCTCCCAAAAAAATTTGTAAAGTTCAATGTTGACCAACAAAAAACCTATGTTGAATGGTAAAATAAAGTAAATGAGCGAGGCCTTCTGAAAATTTTAGTTGTTATCACTTATCAATAGGTAAAAACAAAATACCAGCTTTTATGGATGCTACAACTACTCCCTGCAGCTTCAATATCCCAATACGCTTTGAAACAACATTTTGAAACAACATATAGAACAACGATAGAGAACAAGAGGAACCCTACAATAATTATGACACTGCATAGAGAAAAAGCACAATTAATCTGTTAAACCAAATCTAGGTTTTACGCTAAGAACAAAATCAAAAGGGCCAAATACCGGTCAATAACATACTGGCACTGCATTGTGGAAAGCAAGTTATGTGTTCGCTTCATGATGTGAATTTTCGTATGAACAAAAAGTCACAAGGTATGAAAAAACTAAATCCACGAATTTCTGAAGGCCTAAGCACCAAAACTCACGAATTTAGGTTGATATATTAGTCTTTGGTTACAGCCCTAGGCGCCCTCAAAGCCACTAATCAATCCACACAAGAGTATAAAGGAAACGTTCCACCAACTCTCAGAGATTTCAAACTTTTGTTTTCAAGTAAACAAAACAAAACTTTTATTAATCACCAAAACTGATTTGTTACAATATTAATTGAGACTATTTATAGTTATAGTCATCAAATAAATCCTAACAAACTCTAAACACACTAGAGAAACCCAAAAATATTTGGACCCCCTTACAAAACACACGTCCAAATTAAATCTCCTCACAAGTTGATCCACTTGCACAAGAACTTACAAAACCTGATCTTGCAACTTGCATTTATTCTAACTAACTAGATTTTATTCTAACAACTTGCATAACAAACTAACAAACAAAATAATCACCATAATCATCCTAAAACACACGTGATTTTTAAGAATCCCAAGATTCCAAGAAAATGCACAAAAACATGCCACCCTTGCTCGCCATTCTCTGCGCTATTTTCAAGAATCCATTTCAATCTTCAAGAAACATTTCAAGATTTAATATTTTAATCAAGAAACCTTCAAGAATTCATTCCCCATGTCTTTTAAGTTGAAAATGATGATCAAGAATCCACAAAAACAAAAAGACTCAATGCCTGAAATGAGAAAGACCCTAGTAAATGCAGTGGGAAAAAACCCATAGGCAAAACCAACTTATTCCCCTTATTCCACCAATTTCCTTCCTTGATTTGGGTGCCACTAAGTGTGTGTGATCATGCACACGCAAATCCCAAACCTCGATGCACCCATATAATTTGAGTCTCCATAAGCAATCAATTCACCCATAATTGCATCCTTGCTAGCATTCACAAACAAACTTTCAAAGTTGTGATCAATATATGTATTGCCATTTACACTTATATCATCCTCCCCTTCTTCAAAAGAGTTTGACCTCAAACTTCGAAGTTGTTCTTCAGGAATATACGGAGATAAATCACCTATATTAGAAGTAGCATGAACTCCATAATCTCCTGGCAATTCCAGCTGATAAGCATTATCACCAACCTTCTTCAGTATTTTGAAAAGACCATCACACCTAGGCATCAATCTATTCTTCCTCTGATTAGGTAACCTCTTCTTCCTCAGGTGTAGCCAAACCAAATCACCTTCCTGATAGGCATGTTGGTGTTTATGCTTATTTGCGCGAGCCTTGTACTGGTCATTCACCTTCTCAATCCCTTCTCTAACCTGTGCATATAATTTCTACATACAATGAAATTTGGCTAAAGCATCTTTATGAACTAGCTCACCTTTAGGAATACAAATGAAATCAATTGGTAGCTTGGGATTGACTCCATAGACAACTTCAAAGGGTGAATGTTTAGTTGTATAAGTAGGTGATCTTTTATAAGCAAACTCAGCATGCGCCAATTTCAAGTCCCAATCCTTCTGAGTTTTGCTAACCAATCCACGCAGTAATACTCCTAGGGTTTTGTTCGTCACTTCAGCCTGCCCATCGGTCTGAAGATGATATGAAGTACTGAAGAGTAATTTCATTCCTACCAGCTTTTACAATGACTTCCAGAAGTAACTCATGAATTTTGAATCTCTGTCACTAACAGTGGTTTTTGGGAACTCCATCTAGTCTCACCACATCCCCGAAATACAAATCTGCAACATTTATAGCATCATCAGTTTTATGGCAAGGTGTAAAGTGAGCCATTTTCGAAAACTTGTCCACCACTACCATGATAGAATCCTTGCTTCTTACAGTTGTAGGTAAGCCAACAATGAAATCCAACGATACATATTCCCACGGACCTTCATGAGGAACTGGTAATCCAAACCCTGGTGGAAAGTTGCCTTGGCCTTCTAACATATAGCACATTGAGATATCACAGCTTCAACATCTCCAATTATCTTAGGCCAATAAAAATGTTCTTGCAGCATGCTCAGAGTTTTAGCAATCCCAAAATGCCCTGCAAGACTTCCTCCATAGGCCTCTCTCATAAACAATTTACGACTGAACATTTAGGCACAGATAGCTGATTCCCTTTAAACAAGAATCCATCATGCAACATAAAAGATCAAACAACTCCTTTGTCTAATTGTTGCATTATAGGTCCAAAATCCACATCATATTCATAATATGTTTTGATTAGATCTAATCCCAACAACTTGCAATTCAAAACAGTAATCAGAACATACCTCCTAGAAAGCGCATCTGCCATAACATTAGACTTGCCATCCTTATACTTTGAAGAAAAGTGAAAGGATTGTAGAAACTTCACCCACTTGGCATGTCTAGGATTCAATTTATGCTGACCATTAATGTGCTTTAATGCTTCATGATCAGAATGTAGAATGAAATGATTAGGTCTCAGATAATGACTCCAATGATTAAGAGCTCTAACAATGGCATAAAACTCCTTATAATATGTGGAATAATTCAACCTGGCTCCATTCAATTTCTCACTGAAATACGTAATTGGTCTCTTCCCTTGAACCAAAACTGCTCCAATTCCCACATTGCTTGCATCAGTTCAACTTCAAAAGGTTTTGTAAAATCTGGCAATGGAAGAATAGGTGTGTGGCATAATAATTCCTTGATCTTCTCAAAAGCTTTATGCGCCTCCTTGGTCCATAAAAATTGCTTATCCTTCTTAATGTATTCACTCATAGGAGCAACAATAGATGAGAAGTTTTTGACAAACCTCCTTTCAAAAGACGTCAATCCATGAAAAGAACGAACTTATGTGATGCTGGTTGGTGTTAGCCAAGTCTTAATTGCTTCAAACTTTGACTGCTCCACTAATACCCCAACTTTCGAAACCGCATAACCCAAAAAGGTCACGCTACTCACCATAAAATAGCACTTTCCAGCTTCCCATACAGTTTTTGTTGTCTTGAAGTTTCGAACACTTTTCTTAGATGTAGTAGATGATCTTCACTGCTCGACTATAAATCAGTATATTGTCTAAGTAAACAACAACAAAATTACCCAGATATGGCTTCAAAACTTCATTCATGAGTCTGATAACAGTACTAGGAGCATTAGTGAGTCCAAAAGGCATGACTAACCATCCATCCTTCTTAGAAACAATCAGTGTTGGCACAGCACATGGAATCATACCCTCCCTTACATAACCATGTCGCATTAGTTCTTCAATCTGCCTTTATATTTCCTTAGTCTCCTCTGGATTGCACCTATAAGCTGGTATTAGGAATTTAAGCACCTAGAACAAGATCAATCTGGTGTTCAATACCCCGATTGGGAGGCAATCCGGGTGGCAAATCATTTGGAAACACATCTTCAAACTCCTTCAACCGTGGTTATAGAATGCGTGGGACTACAGGCAATTCCTCCTTCACTTCTTTAGCCATTAGCAGGAAAACTTGTTGGCAATCATTCAAATCCCTTTCCAACTCCTTGGAATTGGCCAGTAGCACTCCTTTTCTATTCTCCACATTCAATTGCTTCCTGGTGTGCGCCACTTTTAAGGGTTTCCAAGGCAATTGGTTTATCATTCACCTGGTTTTTGATGATATAAACATTGGTTCTATCATCAAACTTCACTAACCAGTCATACTACTAGGGTGTACCAAGTAATATATGACATGCATACGTAGGGCACACATCACACAAAACACTATCTTCATAAAGACCAACCGTAAAATTGACCAAAGCTTGTTTGGTAACCTTCACATCACTAGTATTTCTTAGTCAATGCAGCTTGTAAGGCTGAAGATGATTATGAACAGGGCAGTTTAGTTTCCGAATCAACAATGTAGAAACCACATTCGTGCAACTACCACTATCAATAATCACTTCACAATGTTTGCCTTGAACAATACACCTGGTCACGAAAATTTTGTCCCTCTGGTTCTCTTCCATAGGCGTTGGTTTAGTCTAGAGAACCCTCCCGAGGACTAGTGCCTGACCCTGCATCTCATCCTTGATTTCTTCCATGTCATTGCTACTTTTGTCTTCCTGTAATTCCAGATTCTCATGCTCTCCTTCTTCAAGAAGAACATCTAAGTACGAATCTTCAATCTCTTGTGCTTCTCTTACAGTAATTACCATAGAACTGGGGCAATTGTGCTGTAGGTGTCCATAGCCTTGACACTTAAAACACTTCCTCTTGTCATCAGGAATAAAAGATAGCTTGGCTGGAGTGGCTGCCTTTTTCACATCATCAATTCTAGGTTTAGCATTTGGTGTTTGAGTGAACACCACTTCCTTTTCCTTCTTAGATTCATAGGATTTGAAGAAGGTTTTAGGTTTCTTTGAATTCCCATGTTTCTCCACTTACCACTTTATAGATCTCTTCAAAAGTCCAATAGGATTGCAATTCAACTTTCTCCTTGATGGAATCATCTAAACCTGCCACTAACCTAGCAACCTTACGGTCTTCCTTCTCTTCAATGTCACACAGTATTGACATCTTTTCAAATTCATTAACATACTCTTTAACACTTTTCTGCCCTTGCTTTAAGGAATGCATCCTTATGAAATGTTTAGTTCATACTCATGTGGAATGAATTTCTTCCTCATTTCCCTCTTTACTTTGCACCAAGAAGAAATTTTCGATCTCACCTATTTTTTTCGCTTTCTTTGTAGCCCCTCATACCAGAGACTTGCATAGGAGGTTAGCCTTAATTCTGGAACTTTGAAGGCCTTATGATCGTCATACTCCTTATAATTAAAAACTCTCTCAGTTTTCCTAAGCCAATCAAGGAAAACTTCAGGATCTAGACAGCCACTGAACTCAAGAACGTCCAACTTTAGGCTTCGACCATCATCCTTCTGCTTACCACGTTTTTTTTGTGTCTTTTACGATCATCTTCATCACTAGAACTTGTATAATCTACATGCCTAGGTTTGTCTGTGATGAGGGACATTCGTATACCTATCAAAAATAACCTACAGCTCTACTAATATAGACATGGAAGTAGGGATCAAAGCCTTAGGGAAGCAAAGAAATTCTACTAACTCTAAAAACCTATTCTGCCGTAAGGGGCCTTTGAATTTGGTTTTGACTAATGAACTAATGACTACTAGAGAAGAAATTAAACACAAGAAAATATATCAATAAAAAACCTAGGACTTCGATTCACCACAGATCAACTAATGAATTGAACAGCGATTAATGGACAAACTATTGACTTCTTAAACCTCACTAATTCTCTCAAATCTAGTCTCCTTCAAAACTCCTGTAATGGCTCTCGCTCACTTAGAATCATTTTGCATATTATCCCTGTTATCTAATTGTGGTAATCTTACCTCTTGACATCAATTTTGACAATATCTAACTAGCAATTAGACCTGGCCACAATTTAATTGAAAGCAATAAAACCTGACAATAAGAATTCAGTAACATCAACAATTATACTATTTATCACGGCATAGTCTTTTGAAGTCTTCCCATTCTCTTTGATGAAACCTTCCGACATCCTGTAGGCGGGAGGATATTGAGGAATAGGGGGAACCAAGGGATGAGGTTCCTCAATGAGCCAAGTTTATTTGATACGTCTTTCCTAAGTGATGTGGTTGTGCACCATTTCATTGATGTATTTGTTCCGGTATCTATTAACCATTAGGCTCATGCCTAGATTTTTGAGATCAAGCCTCTCCCAAATTTTCTCTTGGAGATTTCAATGAAGGGACTTGGCAGTTCAACATTTTTGGGCTCATTGAAATGCCATTTACATAAGGGAAAATAACATTTTACATTATTAATGGGCTCATCCCAATCCTGTTTTCATTCTTTCTATTTGAACCCTCTTCCAACAGTCATATGCATATGGATCTTGGGAGGGAGGAAGATCATCGAAGATCTTTGGTGTAGTACCATCTTCTTCTAAAGTGTTATGGGGGACAATTCGTCCTGCTGAAGTGATGAGAGTAATTGGATTGAAGTAGAAGCTTTCTTCTTCAATCGTGAAGATGGCAAGAGGGTTGGTTTGGATGTTGAGCTTCTTTCCTCCTTGCGAAATGGGGAGCCTTCCATCTTCAGCCATGTCTTGTAAGAGATTTTTGAGAGTCCAACATTCTTCAGTAGTGTGACTTCTACCTTGGTGATGCTTGCAATATTTGTTGGCATCCCATCGTAGCGATATTTTTTCAGGAGAAGAGTCTGGAGTGGGCCCTACTGGATTAATCTTGCCTTTTGATTGGATTCTCTCGAATGCTTGGTTATAGGTCATACCCAAGGGAGTGTACTCACGTTGGCGGGAAAAAGGAGCCTTAGATTCTTAAATAGCATTGGTATTATAGGAAGTGGATGCTTGTCCTTTTGATTGATTTGCCCTTGGATTGCTGGTTCATCTTCATTTTCCACTTTCTTTAGTGATACCATCCTCAATTTCGGGTCCCAATGTGATAGACCTTTTCAATTCAAGGCCCATGTATTTGAGGTTATTTTTATATCTTGGGAGCAAGTTAGAAATGAAGATTTAAACTTGCTCTTTCTCGAGTGGTGTAGTCACCATTTGTGCCGCAAATTCTCTCCAACGAGAGAGTTAGGAGGTGAATCCTTCTTTTTCTCCTTGTTTAAGAATTTCAAGCTCCCTTTTACAGGTGGTAGATTGATTACCCCTTGTAATGAGTCATGAATGCGTGTGCTATGTCCTCATAAGTCAAGGTGTCCTTGTCGGGAAGCGAAAAGAACCACTTTTGGCCTACAGGCTCGAGAGTCAAGGGAAGATCGAGAGCCTTGGATTGATCTTCTTCACATCCATGTAGAAGTTGAAGTCTCTTAAGAAGTACTTTGAATTGTTGGTAGCTTTGAATTTCGGGAGTTCAGCTATGGAGAACTTTTCCGGCAAAGTGTTGCAAGTTTTGATCGAGATTTGGAGGATCAAAGTAAGAGTCTTTGTCGGTGACCCTCCTAGCTACCTTTTTTTATGTCTTGTATAGTGTGCCTATTCTTGAGATCATTCATCTCTATTTTCATTTCTCCCATGGCTTGTGTTACTTGAGCCAAGTTGAGGGTCATCTCGTGGATCATGCTTGTGAGGTCTTGATCACCCATTGTTGAGCTGAGTTGTTTCGTTTCGTCTTGAACTTGAATGTAAATTGCCTTTTCGAACTAATCTTGTACCTCGCTTCCTAGTCCAAAGATGAGTGATTCACTTGATTCGTGCACGACCTATATTGCAATGTCTAGATTTTAGAATTTTCACTTGTTTCAAGGACTCGACCTTTAAGACATATACAAGGCCTATCATGGTTGCCTCCTAGTTCTATATGAATGCATGATGCATAGTATTTCATCATCCCCTTGATTTTATCTTTTTAGTTTTTTATTTTTAAATTATTGGGAGAGGATGAAGATACTTTTTACAAAATGAATGACGTGCAACTTATGGGGCACTATATGAACCTTTTGTCAATGTAATAAGCAACCATGGTCTACATGTGACTCTCTTGGTGAAAAAGGCTACGAGAAAGCTAGACTCCCGAATAACATTCATACAAGCATAGTACATGTGATCACATAGCATGTTGCACATACCAACACACCTATGCATAAGGTCAAGTCCAATAAACTTAGCCAAGGTTCTAAGAGGCAACTAAAAGTAAGGCTTTAAGGTGTCCAAGAAGGTACCATGCCTAGGGTGTGTCCAACTATCCACACCACAACTTAGTGTTGATCCAAGTGGGACATCCATTATGAGTCACATAGCTCATATGTTTAACGCCTCATGGTTGGGATAGACTTCAATTAAGGAACGACCTTAGGAAGGTCACTTAACCATCCTTAACATCGGTCCCTAGGGGGTGTCTCAAGTATAGAACATACTTTAAGAGATCGACGTGTATCCTAAAGCAAGACCCTCACGTGGAATTTGCATGCATTATGCCTTGTAAGTAGAATTCAATATTATAACTATGAAATTATGAGACTTTTCGAATTTCGTCCACTCTCTTTTAAAATAAAGGAATGTCCCCAGCAGAGTCACCTAACTGGGGACCCGAGGCTTTGAGGGCCCACGGGCCCTTTTTACGGACATTGAATGTCTTTAGTTTGATTGCATACTGTAAGTATGCTTGGCTTAGGGAGTGAGTCTAGAAGCTCAAAACCAAAGTAGAGAAGTCACCATCGTCCTCCTTTCGGGAGCTAACAGAACCCCATTAGGTCATAGCCCAAGGGAAAAAATGACAGCCAAGGATAAGGTCTCATATCTTTGGATTCAGGGATGAGGGTAAGGTCAACAATAGGTCACAGTGTCACCCCGCGTATAGCGGACTCTACTTGTTCTGTTGTGTAATTTCATAATCATAAAATCGAATTAGAAGATACATATTTTTGGTTTGGACCTATAAACACATAAAAATGAGGCTAGGCGGGTTTTTAGTTAATGCACACGTAATTTCCGGTTTAAACATGTTTGGGTGATCGCTTTAGGTTTGAAGTTGATTTTAATCTTTATTGAAACGAAACATGCTTTTGGGTCTTTTGAGATAAACATGAATTCTATGTGATTGAAAGCGTTTAACACTTAGCAAGAAGATCACATAAAACCTAGAACATGTTACTACCTAAAGTTGATTTTAATTAACACTCGAAATCATTAATTAGTCAATGTTGCATGAATTTGATTGTAAACATCTCAATTATCTAATAAACAAATAAATCACATAAACATGCAAAACTAACTCATTGAAGAACTCAATATGGAGATTTCAATGTTTTTGGGCTCATTTGAAGTACCTTTTGTGCAATTCGTCGACAATCCCTTAGAACCGAGAGCTTGAATAGCCTTAATTAGTGATAATAATATTAAATTTAAAGTATTGGTGAGTGAGTCACAATTTTCAAAGTAAGGCACAAATATCGAGAGAGATTTCTAGAGAGAGAGAGGTAGAAAGAGTGTGTGTGAGAATGAGAGAGAATTGACAAAGTTGAAGTGATGATCAAATGTGTTGAATGAAGGTTAGAGGAGGGGGTATTTGTAGGGTCGGAAGTGACATAAGCGAGCACCGGAGGAGTGCTAGGACGCCCCACCTGTGCCTTGGCACTCAAGGTGGGCGTTAGGGCGCCCAGTGAGCACTAGGGCGCATCCTCCTTGGGCGTCTAGGCGCTGGTTAGGCGCGTGGACGCTTACCCTGTGTCGTGGCGCTCGAGCTCCTAATTTCTTGATTTTCACGCAGTGAATCTCCGAAGCTTTCTTATTTCATATATTCATTTCCATAATTAGAAATGTTTCCATATATTATGAAATAATACAAAATTCACTTCCATAAATCGATTTATTATCTTCCATAAACTAGAGTTTCTATAAACTGAACAAACCATTCTAGAAGGTTCGTCGTATCCGATCATACATGTTTAAACTAATTTCTTTATTTTCGAAAACGAGATTAAAAGAAAAATTATGAAAATAAAATGAAAATAAAAATAAAATGAGAAAATGAAATATAAAATAAAAAATAAAAAAATGAAAAAAAGAAAATAAAATGAAAATTAGAAAATTGAATGAAAATTAGAAAATCATTTTAAGCGTATTTCAACCATCATAGTCATCATTGGTTAACCCTTTCAGACAGTGATTTTATTTATTTATTTATTTATTTATTTTCAAGCAATCGACTTTCAGAAATCGGACATGTTTGCGACGTGGTACACGGTAATCATCAGTCGTTAGGTGAGACCAATATAGGTGTCTACACCCCTTTAAATTGAGTTACGTTCCTGTAACTTTACGAACCTGAAACCATTCTGGATATTTTCTCCTCATCATATCCTCTGCTTCCCCAGTTGCTTCCTTAGTTAGACCACAAAACTTTTACTATTTTGACACCTTTCCTATGAGTATTACGAACTTTGTTATCAAGTCTTTTCCTCATATGTGAGGCTTTGGTCTAACTCAATTGCCACCGGTTGCAACACATGCGATTTGTCCAGAACATACTTCCTCAATTGAGACACATGAAAAACATTATAGACCTTGATCAATTCCATGGGTAAGACTACCTTATTAGATACCTTTCCAATTCTTTGCAAGATCTCGTATGGTCCAATATACTTTGGACTTAATTTTCTCTTTTTCCCAAACCTCATTACGCCTTTCGAATAGCCTATTGTTGTGACTACCAAAGATAAACCCTACTAGGATCACTAAGCTATTAGTAAGGGCCAGTAGGGGTTGAGTCCACGGGAAAAAGGGATAATACAGAGAAAGTCAAAGCTAGCAAATTAAGCCGGAAATGGGGGAAAGAAGTGGTTTGTTGTGACAAATACTAAAATAAGACGAAATTAGACTATAACTAAGGAGTCTAAGGTATGGGATTCACCGCTGACTTCTTACATGAAGGCGCGAATTTATGGACCAAACCAAGCAAGGGGGAAAACGTCTAGGGGAAATATTCTAAGAGTCATGTTTACTCGCTCGAGCTAGCATGATGAGCGGAACTAAGCACACGACCTATTCTCATGGCGCATACACAAAACGGCTCCTAAGCACAAATTTTCGAAGACTAGTAACGTCCCTTAATCCAAACATCTGTTCTCATGGTATTTAAACTAAACACACATGGGGAGTCTTCACACAACTTCATCTCTCGATTCTTCATTGAGGAACCTAAAACATCATCTAAGGTAGCAAACCTAAGACTACGTGATTCAAAACCCCATGTATGACTCTAGTCACCCCAAGCTCGGTTTTTACTAAAAACTAACTAAGTCATGAAATGAGTGAAGGTTTCACCCACACCCTAGCACAAGACTACTTACTACTCACATTTAAAAACAAATTAAAACTAGTAAATATCATGGAATTAAACAAACAAGGGAAGTAGTATTATTAGTGAGTACTTTACACAATTATAGCAAATAAGAAGTGGATTAAAGGACTAAAGAACAAGGGTTTGCTTAAGGTGGATTAAAGCAATAAAACAACAACAAGCTATATCGTCAAAACAACTCAAAGCATGAAACTTAGAGGCTAGGTAACATAAGAATTCAAGGTATGAACTTAAATAAGCAAGAATTATAAGAGTTTAGAAGAGTTACTAGAAGCTTGATTCCATACAACAATATCCGATATCCAAGTGCGAAAATCTTAGAGTACAACTTATGAAGAACACAAAGCTTGAAGAAACAAATATAGAATTAAAATAAATATTTTTTGAAGTACAAAGATAATCTAGAGTTAAATTTAAGAACAACAATTTATGTAAAACTATCAAAGAGTAAAGCTAGGTTTAAGGTTTTTATCACTACAATTATTCTAGAGAGATTAGGTATCATTACATGAGCAAAATACAGCTTCTTATATCATTCTGAAAGTACAAAATCAAGTAAGCAAGTGGATAAAGAAGGAAGCAAAGTCGTAGTTTGTTGGAGGAGGCAGGGTTGAGGCCGCATAGTCTAGGGGTTGCGGCCGCAACCCCTGCTCTGTACCATTCTTGAAGTTCTCATCAAAATGTGAAGTTTCTCTTGGGAAAATGCCTTCAAGGAGGCTGCTTGCAAGTGCTCTTAGTCGCTGAGCAATGGCTAGCGATATCGTGAGCCAAACCCTTGACATCGCTAGTAGCTGAAGACAAAAGGGAAAACCGTCTTGACCATAATACTTTTAAAACTCTAAGGCGACCCGAACCAAACCAAAATAATCCTTAACTCATCACCCAATGTTACCTCGGCTTCCGAATCAAACTAAACAAACCTACAAAATTGAGATAACACGAAAAACAAGACAAAACGGGGTATAATACTATAAAAATGCAAGGGAACGGGTTGAATAATAAAAATCAAGAAATAAAGGAAAAATAAGGAAAAGAGCCGAAAACTATTAAAAAGATATAGAAATATATACAAATAAACACTACATCAAAATCCCCCAAGCTAGACCATTGCTTGTCTCAAGCAATTTAAACTATGAAGAAAAGGAGGAGTAAGATGAATCCCTCAGCAGGGCAATTAGCATTGACCTCACAAAATCTCAAATGAACCAAAACTCAACTCATCAAGGAAAGTTCACAAGCAAGAATTTAAAGATAACCAAGAAGATAAAGGTGAACTTACGTGTTTCAATCATAAACTTACCTTGTGCCCTTCCTTAACGCGATGATTGCGAAATATACTCCGTGCGAGAGTTTCATGAAGAACAAGAGCAAAGATGAGATAAGAAATGGTTCTTCACTCACATCTCGCGTAAAGCATCCTCTCAATTGCTTGACAAGTGACTATATCAGTCAAGTAGCCTTTTCACTTTGCGACTCAATCTTACATGGTCTTTGAGGGTTGTAATGAGGCTTAAGGTGAGGGGGAAAGTTGCAAAGTTGGCTTTTTCATGGAGGTAAACCTAAGTGAAGCTTTTACAACTCAATAGCAACTTTACGAATTTCTACAATGAATAACGACCTCAAAACATAACAACATTCGATTTCCCACTATCATCAAATGAACATGAAGTAAATAAGTGGAAAAAAAACAATCGACTCAAGACTCATTGTAGCTCATAAACTGTCGTTGATAAGACTAGGACGCTAAGACAACCAACTTCCCATCTACTAAAATAATCAAAGGAATAATATGGATGAGAAAGCCACTAATCACTTCATATTAAATGAAGGAGAACCAATTTTTTATTTCTAACTAAGCTTATTTACAAAAGCTAAATAACTAAACTATCATTGAAAACTTATTTTTCATCCACCAAATATTTTTGTGTTTCTATTTTTTTTTTCTTTTTTTTTAGAACTTAGAAAGAGAACAAACTAAACAAGGACAAGGAACAAAGGGTCAAGGAACAAAGGGGAACATAAGGATATACAATAATGTGGAAGAAAAATAAAATAAAAATAAACCTAAGTAAGTTGGATTATAAAACAAAAGAGCGAAGTGAAAGCCATGATCGTCAAAAAAGAGCAAAGTGGGCACGATTCCCAAAGTCTCAAGGCAATTTCTCGATCTAGATGCCAATACAACAACAATACTCATGAAAGAAAATTGACCAAGGTAGTGGTCAAAACAATGCATGGAGGCTTAGAAACTCACCAAGGTTCAGAAGATCATCATGAGCGTTGTACCAATAAGGAGGACTAAAATTGACATTCACACGCAGGTTCAACAATTTTCTAAACACTTGGTTGGTTTAAGAATTCGAGACTTATGAACTTCCTTTACAAAATGAATTAAGAGTTAAGGCACATGAGGAAAAAGGAGTTCGAAGCTAATTAACCGCTATTGGGATCTATCCTAAACTAAAAAGATACTAAAAAGAGAATTTTTTTTTTTTTGGAATATTGCCTTTCTCATGCATGCTTTAAAGGTAAACTAGAGTTGTCTAAAACAAACTAAGGAAAAAAAATAAAAAGACAATAAACTACATGCTCAAAGTAACTAAATGTATTTGGATTAAAAGGAGAGGAAAGGGGAAGAAGAAATTTTGGATTTTTGGGAGAAGGAGAGGAGATAAGAAATATTGGATTTTCAAATAAGGGAGCTGTTGAGTTCCTAGCTTTTGTTTTGAATGATGACAAACCACATTGAACTATAATATTGTATGCAAGTCTCTGTTTGCATGTGCATGTACTAAAGAAACAAGTTCAATGATGGCAAGATAAAGCTGGAAAAGCCAAGTCTTGATGTTTGCATGAAGATCACGCTCATAGAGTCTAACTCTTAGGTCTTAGATGCAATGTAAGTGGTATAAAGGTTTACATATGCAATATAAAGATTGAGATTACAGAGATGCACTAAACTTGGCTGACTGGAACAGTACTGAACCAGTCCCCTAGAGTTTACTTCACACATCCGTATTTTAGGAAAGTTTCTTTCCGAGCATAATTTTTTTTCAAAAATTAAACACGGATGCTTGGCTTGGTATGTAAGGCAAATATCCTTAAGTATGGCAAGTATCTTATATAATATTGTGCTGATTTTATTTGATTTCAGAAAAATCAGTGAGAATATTCTCCCGGGAATATTTCTATAATTCCAAGGAAAATATTTTCTTGCAATATTACATAACATACTAGCCAAAGGCTTATTTAAGGAGATTGGCAAGCAGACATCCAAAATAACTTTTGCACGAACAAAAACAAGAAAATCACGATTTGCAAAAGTTTGCTGAGGAAGCATTTAGGCTAATTGTTATTGAGAGAAAAAGGATTGTAATTTGAGCATTTTGAGAGTTCAGTTTGCTGAGGAACTTGATCTGGGATCATCTTCATTAGAACCTTCATAGTTGAGGGTTGAGTCGAACTTCCATAGGTGGAAGTTGGGGAATCATATTATGCATAGGTGCATAATTGATTGAGTGTAATTCTTTTGTTATTCTTAGTTGATTAACAAAAGAGTGTGTGAGTGGAGGATGTAGACTTATTAGAAGTTGAACCTCGTTAAATCTTGGTGTTGTTTATTTTATTGCTTTATTATTTCCGCTGCGTGAGAACTGGTTCTAAACTGTTCTTATAATTAATCGAAAAAGTTACAACAACTTTACAACGCTCAATTCACCCCCCCTCTTGAGTGTCACTTGCACTTTCAATTGGTATCAGAGCCTAAATTCTTGAAAGGGTAACACCTAGAGAAGGAAGAAAAGATGAATACTCAAGAGATGAGGAATGGAAACTCTAGATCAAGGCTACCCAAGTTTAATGGAACAAAATATCCCTGGTGGAAGAACTGTATGCAAAAATTTGTCATATGCACTGACTATGAGTGCTGGATGATAATAAAAAATGGTCCTTAGAAGGTGGCGAACAACGCTGATGGAACAGAAAAGAAGGAGAGTGAATACACTAGCACAGATCTTAAGACACTTGAGAAGAACGCAAAGGCTATGTCACTTCTTCAACAAGGTATTGCTGACAATGAGGTAAGCCGTATCTTAGCATGCTCTATTGCGAAGGAAATATGGGAAATTCTAGAGTTAGCCTATGAAGGCACTAGTGAAGTCAGGAGATCTAAGGTAGATATGCTTATGTCTAAATATGAAGCTTTTGATATGAATCGAGATGAAAATAAAAAAGATATGTATACTCGTTTTATGATAATTATTAATGAACTAAAATCTCTTGGAAAAAGTTTCACTAGTGAAGATTTGGTTAGGAAAGTTTGGAGAAGATTGACAGGTAAATGGCTGCCTAAGGTAACTGCAATTCAAGAAGCCAAGGATCTAACCACTCAGACTGTAGAACAACTTATTGGGTCATTAATGACTCATGAGATGTTGGTAAGCACAAAGGAGGAAGGAACAACCAAAAGTCGAGGGCTGGCCTTGAAGGGAAAAGAAAATGAAGAAGATCTGGATGAAATAGGTCTCATGGCAAGATCGAGAGAAGTCTCGGATCTCAATATAAGGGAAAATCCTGGAAGAACAAAGGCAACATGAAGAAGACCAGTACCAGCACTGGTTGCTTTAAATGTGGTGAAACTGGACATATGATCAAAGATTGTCCGGCATGGAAAACTGATAAGGGAGGACAAATGGAGAAAAAGATGATAAAGAGAGCCATGCTTGCTGCCTGGGGAGATTCTGACTCAGGTGGTGAAAGTGAGGAGGAAGAAGCCCTATTTTGTGTGACTACACTATTGGGAGAAGCAGACCAGAGGCAGACCAGTTCAGGAAAGAAGGGACACATGTGTCTCATGGCTGGAAGCAGCTCTTCTGATGAAGAACAGGTAACTATTTCTGATATGCAAGAACAAATGAGATATTGTGAAAGGGATGAGTTACTTAATTTTATGGATGTTGCTATAGAACAAAATGTTAAAGGCAATGCTGCTTATAAGACTAACAAAAGGAAACTAAGAGAAGTAACTCGAAATCTAGATCTTAGTGAATGCCGTTCTACTGAGCTTGAACTTATTTGTACAGAGCTGAAAGAAAAAATTTCAGAGCTTGAAATAGGTCTGGATCAGAAGAACATAGAACTTGAGATGCTAAAACCTCAATAAGCTTTTTCAAAAACAGATTTATATCAAAATAATGAAAGAGGTTTTAGTAAGCTTAAGGAGGCAGAAGTTGAAGATATAAATTTCAAAGTACTTAAACAAAAATCACTTTCTCTAGAACATTCTAACTTAATTCTAGCATACAATTATATGGTTGCGCACTAATAGAAAAATAAATTATTAGTATCGTTTTTTTTTATCTATTTGTATCGTTTTACACACAATACAATTGGAGGCATAACAAATAGGAAATTCTATTAGTATCATTTGTAAAAAACGATACTGATAGAACCTATTAGTGTCGTTTTTTCAGACAAACGATACTAATAGAGGTCTTTTGATATTTACAAAAAGCTATTAGTATCGTTTTTCCTTGAAAACGATAATAATAGTAATTTAAAAAAATAATAATAATATTTAGCTTTCAATAATAACACAACCAAATAATTAAAATATTAATAACATGATTTATACTTAATTATTACAATAATACAAATTATTTCAATATAAAAAAAAAATAATTGTGCTAATTTGGGTAATATTAATTACAATTCACAACTAATCAAAACAACAATAGCAACTGAGTTACCAACAAACACAATGACCAACGAACACAATAGCAGCAGCACGGCAGCACCACCACCACCTAATTAATTGTGCTAATTTGGCCAATATCAACTACAAATTCACAACTAATCAAAACAACAATAGCAACTGAGTAACCAACGAACATAATAGCAGCAGCACGGCAGCACCACCACCAGCACCTAATTACAGCAACAGTAGCAGCAACGAGAGCAGCGAGCAGCTCAAAACAGCAAGACCAATCCGAGCAACAGCAAGTAAATGATTAATTACATGGTGAAAATAAATGGCCAAAAAAAGACTGAAAGACAAAGTAATACTCCATTGTGCCTTATTTTAACTAATAATTACAATTCAAGCAGTTACAAACATTATAGACTATATTCCCACGGAAAAGCACTCATTTCTTTGCATTGAATGTGATATGACTAAGGCATCAAAAAACAAGAGTACTTCGAAAAAAAGGTAAAACATGATTGAGTTCTTCAAATTTACAGTGTTGGCACAAAATAAAACAATCAAGCAAATCAAGAAAAGACTTAATATCTTCATTTGGATAATATCAAGGAGTCTAGGGTACATAACCCAACCAAAAGAGAGAGGATCACAACCTTAAACAATCCCAAAGCGTTGAAAACGCTTCAGCCCACACCACAGGTGTGGCAGTTGTACAGAGTGTACACATGGTATTCTAATAGTTAATCTGGAATTTTAGACAGCAGGAAATAGAGAGGAAAGGGAAAAGAAAGGGGGCAAGGCCCCTATATAGGAAGGAAGGGGGATGAGGGAAGAATCCAATTTCCCTCCTTCAATAAACTTTAGTTTTCCAAAATTGGAGAGATCTAAAAGGAAAAATAGAGCTCCAATTTCCCCCTATTCTAAACAAATTGTAAATGTCATGAACTCATAATATATAAGTTCATCATCCAAGTGCATAGAATCATATCACATGTAAGATTGCAAATAACTGAAAAGGATGAATGTGCACTTCATAAACAACTAAATGGGCATTGGTATTTTTTCTACTAGCAAGGATTATTCCAAAGCAATGTACCATCAAATGCACATTTTGATCAACAAAGATTACAGATAATATTTTAGTTCAACTTATGCACATGCAGCTCAAGAAACATAAATATTCATTACAATATAGCCCACTAATTGACTTTATAAGGCAATTCGCATGAAGATTCATTTCAAAATAGCTCACTAATTGACTTTATAGATAATTCTAATTTGACTCTAAATCTAAAGCAAAACACACAAAGTTTAATCATGCCGAAAGTGTTAATCGTTAACCAACAGTATGAAATAACAACAATATGTATGGTTTAGTATAAGTAAGTTTCGATATATGTACTTGTTTGATTTATAGCAAGTGGAAATTTATCTTCAGTTTTCATCCTCAGGAATGATTTCAATTTCAAAAATTTGGGTTAAATTACATCAGGCCAAGAAAAAAAAAAAACTCAAAATCGAAATCCTAACATATAGAAATTACCTCAATCATTTGCAAAATTCAACGACACACAATCCTTTCTTCATCATCATCACAAATCGAAAACCCAAATCTTAAACTAATCGAAACCAAGAACAAGAACAACAAACACAAATTGATTATCTAAATCAAATCGAGAACAAAAATTCCCAATCAATCAATTGACCCAACATATCGAAAATCCAAAAAGAAAACCTAAATCGAAATCACCTGCAGATCATCTTTTCATGCGTTGAATTCAACACTATTACATTATTGATAAGTTGATAGTAATTGAATTATAACACATCTCAAATATCATTTGGAAAACAAATAGTATAAAACTTAAGGTATTGAAGTATAGATATATAGTATCAACACAAAAGGTGATTAAAAGTAATCGAGGTCGTAATTATGCTACACAAAATTAGGCACTACCATAAGTCCATAACCCAATACTGAACATTTTATCTTCAAAAGAATTGTACTATTTTTTCATGATACAAAATAACTATGATCTAACAAAGAACTAAAAAGTTCTCATAAAATAATGAGTTATAGAATATTAAAAAAACAATACTAAACATTTAATCTTACAAAAAACTGCATCCAAAAGAAATCATACTAATCAAGTGAAATTTAACTGTTTATAGATTGAGATTTACAACATTCTCACTTCCAATTCCTTATTCATCAATTAAACTCATTTTATTTCAAAACCTTCAACAGAAATCACACTACTCAAGTGACTTTAAACTCTTTATAACCTGAGATCTACTACATTTTTACTTTAAATTCGTGATTTTTTTGATCAAATCCATTTTACTTCCAAAATTATTTCAACAAAAATCACACTAATCAGGCTAGTTTTAACTCTGTTTAAACTAAGATTTACAACATTTTCATTTAATTCAAGATCATTTTCCTTAAAAAAAAGTCACGAAACCTGAGTCTGAAAAAAAACCGTAAATCGAAATTAAAAAAACTAACTCGATTGAAGCACGTGAGTAGAGAAGATGCTGCAGAAACGAGCAGTAAGAGTTTTAATTAGAACATCAGTTTGAATAGTCATAAGAAGCGAATATGCAAAACAACAAACCCAAATCGAAAACCCAAATCAAAAACCGTAATTGAAACAAAAAACAAACCCAAATCGATATGTAAAAACAAACACAAATCTCATCAATCAAACAAATATCAAATTAAAAACAAATAACTAAAAAATATAATTTTCAAACCTGAGAATAGATCTGAAAAAATTTAGTTTTCCACAAAGTGGCTGCTGGCCAGCCGTTGTTGTCGCCCCTCCAAGAAAGGTGTTAATAGTGGAGCTCGAAAACCCTAGCATATCAACTTCGAAAAACAGTGGCCAGCCGTTCTTCTTCGGTTTGCACAGAACCACCCACAACAAACACAGATCGAAAACCCCAACCACCCAAAATCAACAAAAAAAAAAAACCGATTAAAAAGCCTAATTCTAAAGTACCAAACACCTAGAAATCCAATTCTACAACCCAAAGAAATAGAATAGAGAAAATTGAGCGAGTATTAGGTGATGAGCGTGAAGATGAGAGAGATTGGAGAAGATAGAGAGGAGAGAGTGAGAGTGGAGAGTGAGAGTGAGAGTGAGAGATTGAGAGATGAGTGTGAGAGTGAGAGTGAGAGATTGAGAGATGAGAGAGTGAGACAGATTTTACTGAAAAGGAATTGGCGTCGTTTTTTGAGGTGTAGGTATTGTATCGTTTTTGATAAACAAACGATATTAATAGTAAAAAATAATTTTGTTACATCTTCCATTAGTATCGTTTTTAATAACGACGATACTAATAATAGTCCATTCGTATGGTTTCTTAAAAAACGGCACTAATGGGTGTCTATTAGTATCGTTCTTTTTACAAACGATACTAATGGACATCTATTAGTATACTTTTTTAAAAATGATACTAATGGTGTAGACACCTAATTTAGTCCCCAGTCCCATGGTAAGACTCCATGATGAACAATAAAACCTACTTCTCTGGATTATTGGACAATTGATGTTATTGGACTGAATTTTACTATTTTTCTTAAATTACAAAATATATTTTTTTTTAAAAAAAAAGCCGATATTGTTGGATTTTTATAGAAGACCAATATTTGATTTATAGAAAAAAAAAAAAAGTTTTAGCGTAGCGCGACTCAGCAAGTCGCGCTGACGCAGCAGCGTGACATGCAAACTAGCGCTAGCAGCGCAGCGTGATAGCTCGTGTCACGCTGGCTGGTCAGCTTTACTAAACTTTTAATGCTACCTAGCCAGTGTGATAAAACCTGTCGCGCTACACATTTTTCTTATAAACACCCTTTTTTCTCCTCTAAAACGATCTTCTTGACTCTCTTAATTTTTTCTACCCATTCTCAAACTTCCAAAACCGATATTCTCTCAATCTCCTAAACCTACTTTCTCTCTCTTTTTCTCCTTTTTCTCTTTACACTTAAACTTTTCTCCATCAAATTATTTTATTTCTTTTCTACTAAAGTGGGTTAATTTCTACTATGAATTAAATTCGAAACTTTGTCCAAATTAATAATCGACAAAAAAATAATCAAGCGAAAAGTGTAAGTTTTCTGAGAGTCTTAAATTAAACTTTATGTATTGATTGTTGTATTTATTTATTTGTATATTTTTTACAATATTTCACAATATATTTGTTAAAGGACTTAATTTGAATTAATTTATAAAATTAAACTAAGATAATATTTGGACAAATTGTATCATGCTAGGAACCTTGAATTAATCTTAATGACGATTTGACCAAATTAATTAGTTTTATATGATTTCACCATAATAATAGTAATTTTGTGTTAGGTTGTCAATCAATTACTTGGTTCTTTGTATAACTTGTGTATGATTGAGAGAAAACTAGTAATGGCCGCCTGTGGGCTAATATGACGCACTCCGTCATATTAGTACCTTCACCCCCGAATCCAACCTTTGGTTCGTAAGATCATAATTTGGAGTCATCCTTATGGGATTGAAAAGGGTTATTCGTGCAATTTAGATTATCATCCCGTATTCGTGTCCCATTCGTAATCAATCTAAATACACGGTTTATGAGTTTGATTCCTAAAACTCATTGGCGACTCCTTACTAGCATCGTCCGTATCCGTTGATATTATGTCACTCAAAAAAAGATAATTAAAAATTAAAAAAACACTAAAATAGCGTAGCGCAATAGACTTTGTCACGCTAATGTCGCAACGTCACAAAGTTTGTTACACTAATGTCGCAACAGACTTTGTCACGCTAATGTCGCAACGTCACACTAAAACACTAAAGTTTGTCACGCTAATGTCGCAACAGACTTGGGCTTGGGGCTTTTTTTCCCGGGTTTTTAAGTTAGGTTATTTGCTGCGGTTCAACCGCATCAAATAACTTTAAAAAACCGCAGCAAATATTTAACCGCAGCAAATAGTTCTAATGGTTATAAAAAAATAAAAAGGGCACTATTTGTTGCGTTTATCAAAAAACCGCAGCAAAACTTTCGCAGCAAAATCCATTTTTTCCACTAGTGATAACTCAGAAGCAAGAGCTACGTAAGACCTGATTCCAACTCGAATTGGATACGTATGCAACCTTTCATAAGGTGGTGTCTTAATAGTCCTACATCTTAAGGACATGTAACATGAGTAAAATTTTAAGGGCCCATGAAAAAAAAATGTCCTTTGAACACAAGACCCAGCTAAGGTCTTGGATACTGTTTTATTTTAGAACGTACAACTGTTCTGAAAAGAAAATTGCCTTAATGTCACATAAAGCAAGTCATTTTCATCTACACATACCATCCTTCTTTCATTTTTTTAACACATACTCTTCTTCATCAAGCTTCTTTCCTTTCTCATGCTCATCATCATCAACTCTTGTAATGTCATCTTTTAACTCAAACACTCACATACTTCCTTTACTCATTCCTTTTTATTCCACAAAATCATCCAACTTTTTCATATTCTCTTAAGAATGAATTTTCATACCTATCTTATACCTATCCATGGCAGCATGAGGCATCACTTTGACTCCATATCATCCTCTCATCACCAAAAGATTTTCTATCTCTTCTAGTTTTAGTCTTCATAAACTTGGCAACTCGTCTACTTCAAGCATCATCATCTTCAACACTTAAAAACTTGAGCAAGCATTTATAATATTGATCTCTTATTTCTCTAAAGAGATTCACATTATTAGTAGCATGTAGTTGAATTTGAAACAAACTTCTCAAACAAGACAATCACAAAAGTATAAGATGATGGCTCATAATTTAAGGTCAAATGAGCAAGCTAAAATCACTCCCCTTTGAATCATAAGTGTTGTCAAGCACGTTATACAACAACTGTAATCAATTTTGGATCCTTAACTTCTACTATTCTTTCTTCCTCATTCTCCTTGTACAAAAAAATAATCATTTTTTTTTCAAAACAAAAAAATCGATTTAGAGAAAGTTGAGATACCCCCATCCCTTGCTTCCTACTAACTCATGCTATGGCACCTCCATGCTCATTTGTGCATATTTTTGGTTGTTTTCCTCGTGCTTATTTGTAGCTAATTTGAGCATACTTACATTATAACTAGCTTTTACATACTCTTCCAGCTAGCTTTGCATACATATTTGTGACCTTTCTTGTTGCTACAAGTCTCCATACTTACACTAGCTTATACACCCTGGGGATACAATCTTTTCAAAATTAATTATGAAGACACTTGCTTCAAAATCTCATTAAGCTTATGACATTTGCTTGTCGCCCCTTATGAAAAAAAAATGGAAGTTGTCTCACTTGAAACTTCATTTTGGCGATTATTTTTTGGGAGTAAGCCGGATAACCCACCACAAAATATTGCCCTTTTTCCCCTACTCGGACCCTCGGTCTCAAAATATAGCTCATTAGTCATATGTCAAAAATAAAAGGCTCAAGGTCTAATCAATAATACAAGAACAATTGAAGTTAAACTTGAAAAGCTTTTATGAAAAAAAAACATGGAAGTTGTCTCACTTGAAACTTCATTTTGGCGATTATTTTTTGGGAGTAAGCCGGATAACCCTCCACAAAATATTGCCATTTTTCCCCTACTCGGACCCTCGGTCTCAAAATATAGCTCATTAGTTATATGTCAAAAATACAAGAACAATTGAAGTAAAACTTGAAAAGCTTTTGCAAAAAAAAAAAAACCCAGAAAATTAAAAAAGCATAGCATCACAGACTTTTTTGCACTAAATGAGGAGCGTCACAATGTTTTCAGTGCTATTTAACAAGCGTAACAAATTATGCAGCGCAACAAAGTTTGTCACGCTACAACAGCAGCGCTACTAATTTTCTTGCGCTATGTCATTTTAGGTAAAATTAAGAGCATTTTTACTTTTATCATACTAAATAATGGGGTAATTGATTTCTTATTCTTGGAACACGTTGCTTCATAAATATTAAGAGCATTTCCATTTTTGGTTATAAATTAAGAGCTCATTACTCTTATAATTAAAATAAATTAATCAAGAGCATTTTCACTTTTTGATTATCAATTAAGAGCCTATTACTCTTATAATAACTAATCAAGAGCACTATCACTTTTGATTATTAAATTAGGAACAACCTACCACTCTTAAAAATGTCAAAATATATTAATCATGACATTTAAAAGCTAACGAGTCATACTAATCAAGAGCACTTCTCAATAGTTCATGGAGCATTATACTTCATTCTATAACATTATTTAGAGAATCATTTGCCAAAGCACTTTTGTTTAATAAAATAAAAGCACACTACTCTTACGATGCTTGGAGCATTCTTCAATAATCGTTATAAACAAACTTATTTCATATGCTTGAACATTTGTATGACTACATTTGAATAAGTTATAACAAATAATTCTGTAAGTCAACATGTAAGTACAAATTCATCTCATATTTCTCAAAATTATCTTAATTAAAGAATGTTTGAGATAGAAGCACTTACATTACAAAAGAAGACGCACTTAAAGGAAAGAACAGAGTAGTGCAAGACAGTGTAGTACACTAACACCTCAGCGTCACAAACCTAAACACGCTGCCTCAGTAGCGCGACTAACTCTACCACGCTACAACATATAGCGCGACTAATTCTGCAGCGCCATCACTCAAGCCCAGTAATGAAACCATGCCAATGTACCGACATAACACTACCATGTAATATCAATTGAACATCAACTTTTATAATTTGAGCAACATTTCAAACACAACAAATGAAAAAACGCTCACTTGGGAGCATGGTAGTAGCAACCGCGCTGAAGGTCTTAGCGCCTTTTCTACTATCGCGCTGACGCATCAGCGTGGTTGTCTTTGTGACGCTACAAGGCTAGCGCTCTTGACTGTGCTTTGTTGTATTTTCAAATGCTTTGAGTTTGTTTTTGATGTTGTTCCCTTTTCTCACTCCTTTATCCAAAATACTTAATAAGAAAAATACGGGAGTTAAGGTTTGTGATTTTATGACAACATCATTAGCTTTTGTCAACAATTGTAGTAAATTAGCGAATTTGCTCTAAATAGTAATAAGTGAACGAATTTATTACCCTTTTTCAATAATTTCTGTAAATAAGCAGATTACCTAAAGTAGTAATAAATAAGCGAATTTATTACATTTTTTCAATAATTTCAGTAAATAAGCGAATTTACTCAAAACAGTAATAAATAAGCGAAATTATTACATTTTTTTAAAATAATGTCAGTAAATAAGCAAATTTACTCCAAATAGTAATAAATAAGTGAATTTATTCCCTTTTTCAATAATTTTGGTAAATAAGCGAATGTACTCAAAATAGTATTAAATAAGCGAATTTATTACATTTTTTTCAAATATTCTTAGTAAATAAGCGAATTTACTAAAAAAAGTAATAAATAAGCGAATTTATTATCTTTTCTTCAAACACTTCTTTGGTAAATAAGTGAATTTACTAAAATAGTAATAATTAAGCAAATTTATTACCTTTTCTTCAAATATTCTTAGTAAATAAATGAATTTACTGAAAAAGTAATAAATAAGCGAATTTATTACCCTTTTGTGTTCAGTTTTAATAAATAAGGGAATTTACTAGAATAGTAATAAATAGACTAATTTATTACTTTTCCTTATAAAATTGAATTTAAAACGTTTTAATAAATAAACGAATTTATTAAAACTTATTATCTATATGTCGATTTCAAAGTAAGAAAGTCGATTACCAATTTTCAAAAACAAAAAGGTTTTTTAAGTTCGGGAAGCCATTGCTTTCTAAAATCTTGATACACCCATTGGTTAATAGGGAGCCCTCGGTTTCGAATGTGAAAGTCTCGAAAAGCGATTCGAGCATACTTTGACTTTTGTCTTACTCAGACTCAATCAAAGTGGGGGATAACTGTAGACACCTAATTTAGTCCCCGGTCCCATCATAAGCCTCCATGATGAACAATAAAATTCACTTCTCTAGATTATTGGACAATTGATGTTACTGGACTTAATTTTACTATTTTTCTTAAATTACAAAATATTTTTTTAAAAAAATCCCATTTATATTATTGGATTTTTATAAGCCCAATATTTGATTTATAAAAAAAAAAAGAGTTTTAGCGTAGCGTGACTCAGCAAGTCGCACTGACGTAGCAGCGTGACAAGCAAACTAGCCCTAGCAGCGCAGCGTGACAGCTTGTGTCATGCTGGCTGGTCAGCATTACTAAACTTGTAACGCTATCTGGCCAGCGTGATAAAACCTGTCGCGTTACACATTTTTCTTATAAATACCCTTTTTTCTCCTCTAAAACGATCCTCTTGATTCTCTTAATTTTTTCTATCCATTCTCAAACTTCCAAAATCGATATTCTCTCATTCTCCTAAACCTACTTTCTCTCTCTTTTTCTCCTTTTCTCTTTACACTTAAACTTTTCTCCATCAAATTATTTTATTTCTTTTCTACTAAAGTGGGTTAATTTCTACTATGAATTAAATTCGAAACTTTGTCCAAATTAATACTCAAACAATAATCAAGCGAGAAGTGTAAGGTTTCTGAGAGTATTAAATTAAACTTTATGTATTGAATGTTGTATTTATTTATTTGTATATTTATTTCAATTTTTCACAATATTTTTGTTAAAGGACTTAATTTGAATTAATTTATCACATTAAACTAAGATAATATTTTGACAAATTATATCATGCTAGGAACCTTGGATTAATCTTAACGGCGATTTAACTAAATTAATTAGTTTTATATGATTTCACCATAATAATAGTAATTTTGTGTTAGGTTGTAAATCAATTACTTGATTCTTTGTATAACTTTTGTATGATTGAGAGAAAACTAGTAATGGCGGCCTATGGGCTAATATGACGCACTCCGTCATATTAGTACCTTCACCCCCGAATCCAACCTTTGGTTCGTAAGATCATAACTTGGAGTCATCACCATGGGATCGAAAGGGTTATTCGTGTAATTTAGATTACCGTCTCGTATTCGTGCCCCATTCGTATTCAATCTAAATACACGGTTTATGAGTTTGATTCCTAAAACTCATTGGCTACTCCTTACTAGCATCGTTCGTATTCGTTGATATTATCTCACTCAAAAAAAGATAATTAAAAATTAAAAAAACACTAAAATAGCGTAGCGCGACAAACTTTGTCACGCTAATGTCGCAGCGTCACAAAGTTTGTAGCGCTACTGCTGCAACGTGACAAACTTTACTGTGTTGCACTGTCAGCGTGACAAAGTTTCTGATCCTACCATGCTAGCACGGCTGAAATTCTTGCGCTCCTGTTTTGTTGCAAAATACTTCTAAAAAAGTCCATTTCACCTTTCCTTAAGCCAAATTTTTAGGTCTAACTCGACATGTGGACGGTCTGGGAAAGGTGACCAAAGAATTTGGGATCCTAAAATCCGGGGCCCCTACAAATGGACACCTATTAGTATCGTTTTTAAAAAATGATACTAATGGGGCGTTACTAATGGCCATTTTTCTACTAGTGTTGATGATGTGGAAGAATTGTTCAAAGAGCAAGTGAATCTAAAAAATTCTCTTGCGAGCTCAAGTAGTTCTAGTATTAAAGTCAATAACTTATGTTTGGAATATGAAGGTAAGATTTGTGATTTACAAGCTGAAATATCTTAGTTAAGAAAAGATATCAACCCTAAAGTTATTTCAAACAATCAAGGTGTTGATATTAAATTCTTACACTTATAAAATGAAACTAAAATCTGTGATCTTCAAGCTGAAATATCTGAACTAAGGAAAGGCAAGAATACTCAGACCACTTCTGAACCAGATCTTGAACTGATTTCAAAACTTAAGGATGAACTTCATAGGGAAAAGTTGGATCTTGCCATTGCTGCTGAATATAATGAAGCTTAACTTAAGAAACTTGAAATCAAGGAACAGGATTTGAGTGATTGCCTAAGATAGATGAACAGTTTGCTCGATGCTCAAAACACTCTAAACATCCTGACCTCACAACCTGGTAACTCTATGAGGTTTGGATTAGGGTATTCTGGAAGTAGTTCCCAACAGCCCCAAAAGTTGGGGAGAGATGAGACTTGGATTTCTGAATTCAAGAGAGGTAAGTATGTTTTTGCAAAAGACATGCACGTATGCACCTACTGTGGTAAGAATGGACATGTTATTGAAACTTGCTGGACCAAGCAAAAACATAATAAGAAAAATCAGTCTCATGTTCAAAGAACTCATAATTATTAGAGTCACACACATAATTTGTCTAAAAATGGAAAACATGATAAAACAAGAAAGACAAATGTAAAACAAATCTGGGTTAGAAAGGACAGTATCAAACCAGTTCCCATTAACAAGGAACCTAAGAAAATATGGGTTCCTAAAACTAAACCTTGATTTGTTTCTGTAGGTTAAAGTGAAAGGAAAGCCATTCTGGTATTTGGACAGTGGTTTCTCAAGACACATGTCTGGAGATAAAAGTCAATTTCTTTCACTTGTAGCCTATGAAGGAGGAAGTGTCACCTTTGGAGATAATAGTAAAGGTTTGATCAAAGGTATAGGTAAGGTTGGTAGGACGCTTTCTCAAGCAATTGATATCGTATATTTTGTTGAAGGTTTGAAACATAACCTCTTGAGCATATCCCAACAATGTGACAAAGGAAACCATGTTGAATTTGAAACAAATCTATGTCACATAGTTAACACTGAAACAAGGGAACTAGTCTGTAAGGGGTTTCGACACAATAATGTATACATAACCTTTTTGAGTCAGATTCCTAAGACCAGTGCCACTTGTCTCAATGTTATGGAGGATGATCATTGACTGTGGCACAAGAGACTTGGACATGTATGTTTTTCCTTGCTGTATAAACTACGACCTCAGGACTTAGTTACAGGTTTACCTAACATTAAGTTTGTTGCAGAACACATTTGTCATGAATGTGCAAAATGTAAGCATGTCAAGTCCTCTTTTCAGCCAAAGAAGTTTGTAAGCACTACTAAACCATTCGAAATTGCGCACATGGATTTATGCGGACCCAAGCATGTACAAAGGTCGAAATGGTCATAGCTATGTGTTTGTGTTAGTTGATGATTACAGTTGTTATACTTGGATAGTATTCCTAAAGTTTAAAAATGAAACCTTTGAAGAATTTGAAATCTTAACAAAACAAGTCCAAAACAAGATTAATCATCGACTGCTCTCTATCCGGTCTAATCATGGTTCTGAATTTGACAATGTCAGCTTCATTACCTACTGTAATGATAGATCATGGTGTATCTCACAATTTCTCAGCACCCAGAACTCCACAACAAAATGGAGTGGTTGAAAGAAAAACTGCACTCCAGAAGAAATGGCAAGAACAATGCTTCTAGAGAGTGGTCTACCTCGAAACTTCTGGGCTGAAGCTGTGAGTACTGCTTGCTATATTTTAAATAGCATAATGCTGAGACCTTTACTAAAGAAAACACCTTATGAGCTTCTTAGGGGAAGTAAACCAAACATTGCACATTTACGCGTTTTTGGGTGCAAATGCTTTATACAAATAATGGTAAATCAAGTTTGTACAAATTTGATCCCAGAAGTGATGAGGCTGTTTTCGTTGGATACTCTTCACATAGAAAGGCATACAAAGTCTTCAACAATAGAACCTTGTGTGTTGAAGTGAGTATCCATGTTCTGTTTGATGAAACTAATATGTTTAGTAAGCATGTGCAGGTTGATGATGATGAATTCAAAATTGGCATGCTAAACTTTACAGGAGCTAAAGAAGTAGAAGGTGCTGAACCAGATTCACCATACAATTCTCCTAGAGAGGAAGAGTCTGGTCAAGCACAAACTCAAGAAGCTCATGAATTAAGACGAGGAAATAGTGACTCATAAGTTTAACCACATGTATACAATGCAGCTGAGGCCACTATGGAACCGGGTTCACCTGTTCAAAATAACAATGAAACAGGGGGAACCAGTACAGGAACTAGTTCAACATTAGAAGGCATCAATGCAAATCTTGATATGAACAAATACTTCAAGTACAAGTATGCTCATCCCTCTGATCTTATCATTAGTAATATTAACAAAGGAGTGCAAACAAGGAATTCTACTTTACAAAACTTTTGTACTTTCTATTCTTTTCTTTCAAGTGTTGAACCAACTGATTCTAAGACTGCTTTAATGGATCCAAATTGGGTTTTGGCCATGCAACATGAACTCAATCAGTTTGAGAGAAACTAAGTATGGCATCTTGAACCCAGGAAGGAAAACATATCTGTTATTGGAACTAAATGGGTGTTCAGAAACAAACTGGATGATGCATGTATTATAGTCAGGAACAAAGCCAGACTAGTGGTCCAAGGATTCAATCAATAGGAAGGAATTGATTATAATGAAACCTTTGCTCTAGTTGCCAGGCTTGAGGCAATCAGGATTTTAATTGCTTTTGCAGCTCATATGAACTTCAAACTCTTTCAAATGGATGTTAAAACAGCCTTTCTTAATGGTTATTTGAAAGAAGATGTATATGTGGAACAACCCTCTGGATTTGAGGATAGTGACTTGCCAAACCATGTTTTTAAACTTGACAAAGCTCTTTATGGTCTCAAACAAGCTCCCAGAGCTTGGTATGAGAGACTGTCCGGTTTTCTTTAAAAAAATGGATATAAGAGAGGTTCAGTTGACAAGGCACTGTTCTTGAAGGAAAAGGGAACTGATCTACTAGTGGTCTAGATATATGTAGATGATATTTTGTTTGGAGCTACTAATCCTTATTTGTGTAATGAGTTTGCAGATTTGATGAAAATTAAATTTGAAATGAGTATGCTGGGAGAACCTGGATTCTTTCTAGGACTTCAAATCAAGCAAACCAAGGATGGAATTATGATTCATCAGTAGAAGTATCTCAAGGAGTTTCTAAAAAGATATTGCTTGCAAGGCAGCAAATCCTATGAGACACCCATTCCAACTTCTACAAAATTGAGCCTTCATGAGAAAGGAAAGGGTGTTGAAGGTAAGTTGTATAGAGGTATGATTGGCTCATTGCTCTACTTAACAACCGTTAGGTCAGATATAGTGTTTTCAGTAGGGTTTTGTGCTAGATTTCAAAGTAACCCTAAAGAATCTTACCTAAAGGTTGTTAAGAGAATCTTAAGGTATCTAAATGGTAGTGATGATCTATGTCTGTGGTATCCAAAAGGTAGCAGTATGAATCTTATAGGATACACAAATGCTGACTTTGCTGGTTTTATTGTGGACAGGAAGAGTACTTCTGGAATGGCTCACTTCTTAGGTTCCTGTCTTATCTCATGGGGATCTAAGAAACAAAATTCTGTGGCCTTATCCATAGCAAAGTCTGAGTATATTGTAGCAACTCTATGTTGTGCTCAGCTCTTGTGGATAAAGTCACAACTAAAGGATTTTGGGATCTGTTTCAGAAGTGTTCCAATTTTATGTGATAACAAAAGTGCAATCAATATTTCGAAAAATCCCGTCTAACATTCTAAAACCTAGCATATTGAGATTAGGCATCATTTTCTAAGGGACAATATTGAAAAAGGTAATGTAGAATTGGAGTTTTGCAGGTGAGAAGATCAACTAGCTGACATCTTTACAAAACCTTTGAGCAGAGAAATGTTTATTAAGTTTCTTACCTTGTTGTGTATGATTAAGATTAGACAATGAGCTCTTAAGTCTTGACTTGTCCCTTTGGCTAGTCAAATGATGTCAATATGTACATATTTTGTTTTGTTTTGTTTTGTTTTTCTCTATGCTTTCTAGGTCTCACAAAGTTCTTATGCGATGCTGAGCTGATTAATTTAGTACTCAAGTGACATAGACATAATCTTGTAAAAGGTAAGTTGGGACAGATCAGTTGCAAACCATTAGGGAACCAGATCCATGAGGTGGTTATTTTTAGTCAGTTAGTTTATTTTCAAAAATTCAAATTTTTCGAAATAAATATATTTATCTTTTAAATATTCTGAAGATAACCGTTTTGATTTAAATCTCCTACAAATATATGCTTCTGATCATACTTTCCTTCTTCATTTCAGTTTCTTATTTTTCATTATTCTCTATATATTCTCTTGAATACTTTTTCCCTCACACAAAAACCTAACTCACCAAAATTCTTCTTCTTACTTTCTCTCAAATTGTTCAAAGTGTTTCTTTTTCTGCTCAAATTAGAGGAAATATTCAGTCTCATCATGTCGAAAAGAAGAAGCACACGATTGGTTGAAAAAGAAGTTAGTGAATCTCTTGAAATTGAAACAAAGAAAACGAAGAAGATGGTTGATAAGGTCATTGAGTCTGTGATAGAAGATGTAATGGAGGAGGAAGATGTGAACGAAGAGGAAGAAGTGCCATTGGTTAGAAAGAACACCAAGGCTGCAACTACAAAAGCCCTTACTATAAGACCTCCCACACCAAAATCCACCACAAAACAACTGCAAAGGCTGTTACACCAAAATTAACCGCCAAAACCACCAAATCTTCCACTCCTACTTCCACAAAATCAGCCACTGCCAAAAAGCCACCCACACTAAAATCCAAAGAATAACTCCTGTACCAATAGGTGTCAAAATCCAAAGAACCAGAGATTGTTGAAGAATCTGAACATGAGAAGGAATCTGAATCCGAATCCAAGTCGGATGAAGAAGAAGTTGAGGAGGAAGAAGTTGAATCAGAAGAAAGGGAAATTGAACAAATGGAGGATGTTGTTACTGAAGAAGTGAATGAAAAGAAAGTCAACACTAAGAAACCGTCTTCAAAAACGGTTAAGAAAGTGGAGAAGAAGGCTACTAAACCACCAACTACAAAATCTAAGTCACCCACACCTAAAACCACCCCCAAACCGGTTGAAAAATCAAAGATTAAGGAAGTTACTAAAGAAGAAGAGGAAGTTGAGTTAACCACTGAGAAAGAGAACACAAAGAAAATAGCAAGCAAGGGTACTCGTGTGAAAACGGTTGCTAGAAAGGGTGCAGAAGTGTCCCAAGGGAAGGCTATCATGAAGGAAGCACAACCAGATCAAACCACCACAGGGCAAAGGAGAAAGCAATCTGATGTTGCGATCTCTTCAAGCATGAAACCTAAGAAAAGTAAGTCTACCACTCCTAAACCTCTATATAATCTGAAAGATAGACAAATTCTGGTAGGAATTTCTTTTGCAAAAAGTTGGGTTTCAAAAAAATTCTTGATAGAGGCTAAGGAGGCCTTAGATTTTCAGAAATGGTCTGTGTTGTTTGCAAAAAATTTAGATGTGTTCATCCCCCTAGTTGAAGAATTCTACTCACACCTGCATGCTAAAGATGATGGATCCTATTTCTCCTTTGTTAAAGATACTCCCATAAATTTATCTGAAAAGATTGGCCTTCTGTTAAGGGAATCACAGCAGAACAGATCCAGACCAGACTCTTTACTGTCCACCTGACAATAACCAGGGGTACACCATTGGCCAATTAAAGGAACCAATCATGAGAATATTCCACACTATAGCCTCTAAGATTGTGTGTCCTAGAGCACAAGGCCGTATGAGTGTATGGTTGATGGATAGTGTTCTCATTTACTGCCTCATTGAACACATTCCTGTCAACCTCTCTGCTATGATGTTAGGACATTGATCTGCTGGGTGGAGAAAGCTAATCATGCTCTGCCAAATGGAGGATGGCTGACCTTAGTGTTTGGGCACTAGAAGATACCAATGGTGGGAGATTATGGCACAATGTTACATCTCACAAATCAGATTACAGGTCAGAAAGGCATGACATATGCAGCAGGTGTTCTAAAAATGAATTATGAGGGGAAAAGTGATATTGGTCTTGCTGGGACCAGCACAGAAACAGTTCAAGCAACCTACGCCTTGGTTAAGCAGTTGAGTGACCAGAATGAACTAATGCAAAATATGGTAAATGGGGTCACTACACTGTGTGCTGCACTTCAGGAATCCTACAGACGAATTGAGGTGCGTCATGACAAAGCAGGAACACTTGGTGGAGAGGATTCTGAAGACAAGGACGATACATCAGAGGGTGCAGATGATGCTGATGATGAGGATGCTGAACTTGAGTCTGAGAAGGATGAGGAAGAGGCTGATGAAGAGAATGCTGCCAGTGCTTCAGAATAAGAAGAAGATGATGAGACTAAACAAGACTCTTGAGCTGATTGATCTCTTTGCTTTCTTCTTATTTTAGCCTATTGCTGCTAACCCCCTCCTTTATTGATTTCTTACTCTAGTTTCCCCCCTTTCCTTTTAAAAACATTCTGTAATTTGGTTTGCTAATGGTTTGTAATAACTTTCAGGACAAGTAGGTTCGGCACTTTTGCAGGAACAGTTGGTAGAATCAGCATCCCTAGAATGCTTTTTGAAATACCTATCTAGCTACAACTTTATATGATTAGTAGTTTGACTACTTGTTGTGTTTAGTTTTTGTTTTCACTACTTTTATGCTTTGACTGTTTTGATGATGCCGAAAGGGGGAAGCAGGGTGAAGTTCTGATTTGTTCTACCTAATTCATGGGGAAACAGGTTAAATGAATATTACTAACCTGTGTATGTTGCAACAACTAGAAGCAAGTTCTATAAACTTGCTAGTGGTGACAAACCTGTAAGGTATGGAAGGAAATGTATTCAAAGCATTTTACTTCTTATCATCCCAACGGCTTGTTTACAATTCTGATGAACTTACTGATGTTCTTATTGCAAATACATGTTTAAGTCTAAGAGCTCTATGTCTAATTAGTATTTGCCTTAGGTACTTAGCTAACTCTTTCTTAATTACTGTTGTCAGTTAGTTGTGAACTGGTTTACATGTAAATGATGCTTAATCTGGAGGAATAGTCTGAGACCAGTTCTTGGAATTCTAAAGAATTCAAAACTTTGAAAAGTTCCAAATGTTAAATAATACTATTTGGTGGGGGAACTGCATAGTTTGTCATCATCAAAAAGGGAGAATTTTTTGAGTTCCTAGCTTTTGTTTTCAATGATGACAAACCACATTGAATTGTAATATTGTATGCAAGTCTCTGTTTGCATGTGCGGGTACTAAAGAAACAAGTTCAATGATGACAAGATAAAGCTGGATAAGCCAAGTCTTGAAGTTTGCATGAAGATCACGCTCATAGAGTCTAACTCTTAGGTATTAGATGCAATGTAAGTGGTATGAAGGTTTACATATGCAATATAAAGACTGAGATTACAGAGATGTACTAATTATGAATGAAAAGGAACTTAAGTTACATGGCATACATATTTATAAGTAAACTTGGCTGACTGGAACAATCTGGGAACAGTACTAAACCAGTCCCCTAGATTTTACTTCACATATCCATATTTTAGGAAATTTTCTTTCCGCGTAAAATTGTTTTTCAAAAATTAAACACGGATGCTTGGATTGTTATGCAAGGCAAATATCCTGAAGTATGGCAAGTATGTTATATAATATTGTGCTGATTTTATTTGATTTCAAATAAAATCAGTGAGAATATTTTCAAGGGATTATTTCTATAATTCTAGAAAAAATTATCTTGCAATATTACATAACATACTAGACAAAGGCTTATTCAAGGAGATTGGCCAGTAGACATCCAAATTAACTTTTACACGAACAAAAACAAGAAAATCACGATTTGCAAAAGTGCTCTCTAAGTCTCAATCTCGCATAAACGTCATAACCACATTAAGGTTATAATTTTCTCTCTTTTGTAAGCATTAAGGCTAATTGTAATTGAGAGACAAAGGATTGTAATTTGAGCATTCTAAGAGTTAAGTTTGTAGGGAAAGTTGATCTGAGATCATCTTCATTAGAACCTTCATAGTTGAGTCGAACTTCCATAGTTGAGTCGAACTTCCATAGTTGGAAGTTGGGGAATCATATTGTGCATATGTGCATAATTGATTGAGTGTAATTCTTTTATTATTCTGAGTTGATTAATAAGAGTGAGTGAGTGGCAGACGTAGACTTATTAGAAGTCGAACCTCATTAAATCTTGGTGTTGTTTATTTTATTGCTTTATTATTGCCGCTGCGTGAGAACTGGTTCTAAACTGTTCTTATAATTAATCGAAAAATTTACAACAACTTTACAACACTCAATTATTCACCCCCCTCTTGAGTGTCACTTGCACTTTCAGGAGCAAGGGAAGAAGATAATCATCAAAATCATCAAATTATCATCAATAAAGGAACCAACATCATCAAAAGATCCAAAATCATCAACAAACCAAATCATCAACATCACCAAAGGAAAACAACAACATCACAACAAAAGTGCCAAGGAACCAAATTCATCAAAACCAATCAACAACATCACCACAGTACCCCACCTAAAATCATAATAGAACAAGCTCCAGAATCACAAGACCACACCAAACAATTCTCTCTAATCAAATGACACTAGACCCAAAGCTAAAAGTAACCCAAAGAGAAAAGCAACGAACCTAAAACCCAACAAAAATACACAAAAGATGCTCAGGCAATTCTCAACCCCCAAGCTAGGACGAAAGCATAATCCCGATGGTCACGGAGAAGGGTGGTCCCGCCTATAGTTATAGGTGGGATCCACATCGGGCCCAGAAGCATCTGTGTAAGGAGGCCAGTCATATCTAGGGGCATTCAGGTAGTTTCCGTACTCAAAAGGACATGAAGGAAAAGGGTTCCAACCACCGCTATATCCCGTCTCACCCCCCAAGTAGATACGGAGGGGTCGCCACGAGGATCGGAGCCACTAGAATTTCGGAAATCATATCTAGGCTCCGAACAGGTTGGCCAATAAGGCCAAGTGGGTTGGTTGTTATTCCAACCAGGGACCGGTATTTCTTGAGTAGAACGACGGGGATAGTTCAGAAAAGGGTCAAAATGTCCAGGGGAAACGTGATTATAATACATAGCATTATTCTGAATAAATGTTAGATCATGTTCCCGCTGCTACTACTCTTGCTGATGCTTAATGTAGGTATACGTTTCAGTTTGTTGCAAGGAGAAAGAGTTGAAAGCATTTATTAGTTCAATGTAAGGAGGAGTGATGGGTCTTGAGAACTAGAGGGACCCTCATGTTGGTGGGCTTGTTGTTTGGGTTCAGGCTCAGGAGGTGAGGACATAGAAGACTGGGCAGCCCTAGGAATAAGATGCTTCGCATGACGTGCGAAGTAAACACTATCGGAGGAAGTTAAGGGCTGGAATGGGATGAGGTAGGGGTTATCGCGCTCAAGAGAGGTCACCTCGGGATTCGGGAGGTAACAATGGTTAACTCTCCTTACTAGCCAACTCCACCTCCCCGGTCTACTAGTGGTGTGGGTGAACTCACAATTCTCAAAGTCACCCATGTCAAAGAAAAGGTTTGAAGAAATGGCATCCATAGGCCCAAAATGTTTCGAATACCCTAACTCTTTTGCAATTAAAGTAATGTAACCTTCCAATTGGATGACTCCAGTCAACATTGGGTTGTTGGTGAAACTAAGGCATCTTTGCATTAAAAGATATCCGGTATTGATTTTACCGGCCTGAGATCGTCTAGTGGCGAGGTGGAGGCAACAAAGCTCTTCCTTGTTCATCTTTCCTAGGTCTTGCTTAGAAGAAATTGAAAAGCTAAACATCCTATGGGTCAGACGCAAACACGACTAGTGAATGTGACAGGCTATGCTGTTTAGTGAGGAGAACCTAGGATTACCACTAATTGAATCCCAAAAGGAGTGAATTGAGCCAAGCTCAGGAAGAGTTTTAGGGGAGGGCTTGAAAATCGGTGCATTAGGGTCACAACCAAATTAAGTACTTGTTTAGGCTAGAAGAGTTATGCTATGTCGTTTGTTGAACATTCAAAAGGCGATGTCGTACTCAGGGAAAGTATCGTCCTCTGATGTTTGAGAGATTGAGAAGGTACTTAAAAACTCTAGGGTGAGAGCCTGATAGGTGTACTGGGCATTTGTGGCCATGATAAAGGTGGTCCACCCTAAGTTTTCAAACATGACTGCCATTTCGGTATCAACGCTTAGATCAGAGCAAGATTTAGGGCGAAAAAACTTAGTAGCCTTTATGGTCTGTATAGACAAAGCTTCGAATTTTTCACTGAATTGTGCCGGTATTTTCAAAGCGGGTGGTGGGACAATTTCTATTTCCTCAGTAGACTTAGTAGGTTCACTACCTGGGGTTTGTACCTCTCTAAACATATGGACTGGTTTCCCGGTCTTTCTAGGAGGGTTAGTTCTAGGCATGGTGAATGGAGGGAATAGACAAAGAGATAACAAATAACAATTGAAATCCAAACTCAAATCCTAAAAACTAAACAACACCAGTTCATGAAGCAAATGACAATCTCAAGCCATAAGTTCACAAGAAGCCTAAACAACTAATATTAACAACTCAATCACATAAACAAAATCACAACTCAACACAAGAAATGAAGGAAATAACAGGAGTCAAATTTAACAAACCCATGAACAAATTGATGCCAAAGAGATCATTAAATGAAAAAAATAACACTTGTTAACATGAATTTATACAAAAAATCAAGATTGCTAAAGGAAAAGGATAAGGATTGAAAAATTTATACTCAATAGAGTGTGAAAACACTCTATGACCTCTAGAGAAGAAGATTAGAGCCTCAATAAACCCAAAAATTCAACCTTAGATGAAACCCTACGTTTTCCCCCAAATTTATTTTTGTGTGAGAGATGAACTAGAAGTTACAAATTTGTTTCTTTGGAGTGTTGATTGTGAAATTTATGCACAAAAATTATGAGGAAACGATGAAGGAGAACGAAGTAGAAGGGGATTGGGGGGAGAGAGATCAGAGTTCGTGGTTTTTAAAGGGTTGGCAAGATTTGAGTGAAACGTTGTGGAAATAAAGCCAAGATTCTAAAAAAAACTGCAGAAGGGGGGGTTACGGCAGCAATGTTCAGGGGTTGCGGCCGCAATACCTGTGTTCTTCGTTTTTTTTGCTTTTGAACATCAAAGGGGGGAGATTGGAGTACTCGGAGTGGGGGGGGGGGGTTGCGGCTGCAATGTATATTGAGGTCTGAGCCAGAATTTAATGCCCCTCACCAAAAATCAGCAAAAGATGCATGTATTACGGTCGCAACTATTAGACCTTGCGATCGCAATTCCTCCCCTAGGCCTTCTTTTTGCTTTCAAACTTAATAAAGCTCAAAGGGGGATTGCTAGCTTAGTAAAGTTTGTTTCGGGATGATGAAATTCTTGAAAGCATGCATGATTCCTTAGTGATGCCTTGTCACATAAGCTAAAAGAGATGATTTTGGGATGATCAAACCCCAAAATCACATGTAACCCCTAATGTGTCATGTAAAAGCCAAATCGCCACCTAAATGGCTTCAAAAGGTCATAGTGAGAGCATAAGATGATATGAGAGTGTTAGTTTGATAAACAAACGCTCGAGTGCTAATCCGGGACGATGAAATCCTCGGAAAGCCTTAAAATCATCGAAACGTATCCCAAATGACACCAAAAACCATGATAAGTCCCAAAAACATCATTCACATCAACTAAAAAACCAATTATTCATGATTCCAAGGTGATACCATGGCTCGTAAGCTCAATAGGGAGAGATTGGGACGATTAACACCCAAAATCACCAAAAATGCTCAAAAGGAGCCAGAAATTGCTTAAATGAGCTAGAATACAAAAATATTTTCATGTAACCCCGGGGTGCCTCCCGTGAGTGCTTGTTTGACGTCCCGAGCCTCACGCAACACCCAGAAACAAAAACTAAGGAGTAAATGAAGTTATATTAAAGTCATCCAGGTGCACAACCAAAGAAACCTCTATAGGAGAGTCGTCAAGGTATAATTTCAAACACTAACCGTTGACCTTGAAAGTGTCTTTCCCGTCATTACCAATCTCCACTAAACCATAAGGGAAAACTTAATGAACAACAAACGGACCACTCAAACGCGATTTAAGATTACCCGGAAACAACCTTAAACGCGAATTGAACAAAAGGACCTTGTCACCCACCTTGAAATCTCTTTTCATGATATGTTTATCATGATGTCTTGGTACGATCTTTATCGATACGAGAATTCTCGTAAGCATCTAATCGTATCTCTTCAAAGACATGGAGATCCAAAATCCTCTTCTCACTAGCACATTGGAGATCGTAATTCAGCGTTTTTATCACCCAATGCGCGCGGCGCTCTAATTCCAAAAAGGTAAATGACACGACTTTCTGTAAACAAGTTTATAGGGAGTCGTGCCTATAGGAGTTTTGAAAGTTGTCCGATAGGCCCATAAGGCATCGGAAAGCGTTGTGGGCCAATCCTTTCGAGACCTATCAACGGTCTTTTCAAGGATAGCTTTGATCTCCCAATTAAAGATCTCGGCCTGCTCATTAGTTTGGGGGATCGTAAGATAAGGAAACTTTATGCTTAACCCCATACATAGCAAGGAGGGTTTGGACGGCACGCTTTGCATAATGCGACCCCCAATCACTAATGACAGCCGACGGTACTCCGAACCTCGGAAAAATGACATCCTTGAAGAGCTTAATGACCACCTTTGAGTCATTGGTGGGAGAAGCTATGGCTTCCACCCATTTTGACACGCAATCCACAACAACCAATATATATTGGTTCCCAAAGGAGAATGGGAAAGGGCCCATGAAGTCCATCCCCCAAACATCAAAGATTTTCAATTCTAGAATGTTCTTTAGGGGCATTTCATGCCTTCTATTAAGATTTTCGGTGCGCTAACACCGGTCACATGATTTCAAAAAGGACTACACATCTTCAAACATGCTTGGCCAAAAGAAACCACTTTGCAAAACCTTTGCCAAGGTTTTGTCGGAACCCATGTGCCCGCCAAAAGGGGACGTATGACACATGTAAATGACACTCGAAATTTCAGTATCGGGGTATAACTCCGAAAGAGGCTGTCAGCTCCTCTTTTGAACAACAAAGGGTCCTCCCCATAGTAATTGCGAACATCATGGATGAATTTTCACCTTTGTTAGTATGACGAATCAGGTGGAATAACCTTAACACAGAGGTAATTCGCAAAGTCCATGAACCAAGGAGTGGGGGAAGTGAAAACTGCCATTAGTTGGTCATCAAGGAAAGAATCATCCACATGGGTGATCTCTAGCAAGCGGGATAACTGGTCAGCCACCACATTTTCCACCCCACTCTTGTCGCGGATTTCTATATCAAATTCTTGCAAAAGAAAAATCCATTGTATAAGCCTCGACTTTGCATCCATCTTAGCTAGAAGGTATTTCAAAGCCAAATGGTCAGTGAAAAGAATGACTTTTGATCCAACAAGGTAAGAACGGAACTTTTCCATAGCATTCACAATGGTAAGAAGTTCTGTCTCGGTAGTCGAGTAATTCCGATGAGCCTCATTTAGTGTTTTACTAGTATAGTAGACGGCATACAGCCTTCCTTCTTTCCATTGGCCGAGAACGGTACCAACAGTAAAGTCGGAAGCATCACACATGAGCTCGAAAGGAAGATTCCAATCTAGAGCTTGTATGATAAGAGCAAAAATCAAGGTCGCCTTAACTGATCAAATGCTATAACACATTCCTTGGTAAACTCGAACGGGGCATCTTTCAAAGGAATCTGAGCGAGAGGCTTAGCGACTTTGGAGAAGTCTTTTATGAAGCGGCGGTGAAAACCTGTATGCTCCAAAGCACTCCTCACCCCCTTAATGTTAATAGGCGGGGGCAAGCGCTCAATGACATCAATCTTAGCCTTATCAACTTCCATGACACGTTTTGAGATTACATGACCAAGTGATGTAGTGTTTATTTGTCTTTATTTTCCATAGTTTTCCTTAGTTACTTCAGTTACTTTTTTCGTTCTTCTTCCTTAGTTTTCCCTATTTTCCCCAAAGTTTTCCCTATTTTTAGTTTCCCCAAAGTTTTTAGTTACTTCCATTTTTTGTCATATTTACTCCGTTTTTTGTTATTTCTGTGTATTGTCTCATTCTTGTAGGTTTATTTATGAAAACCAAGGCAAAATATAGTGAAGCCACATAGAGTATTTAGCGTTAGTTCGGGTCGGATATTATTTATATTGAAGCCATTTGGTCTAGTCGATGTGTTACCATGCTTGACGGTCCATGATATCACAAGCTTGACTGACGATATCGTAAACCATAGCTTAGCAACTTAGCTCAAACAAGCAAGCACCAACCCTCATAATGAGCACAAGGAAAGAATAAATATTAGAACTGCCCTTTTATTTCACTCATATCTCCCAGAAAACTACATCTTTTCATGTTCTATCAATTGGAGGTTATTGTACGTGTCGTGAGCTTCGAAACTATAGGTCATTTGCCCAATTCCGATGAGTATTGACTGAGTTATGCCCTTTTTAAGCAGAACAGTTTGTGTAGTCTTAAGTGTAGCGGCCGCTATCCCTCTGTTTTCCAGCGTGTTCAGTTTTACTTCTTTGCTACTTTCTCCCAATTGTGCCCCAAATGGGTGATGTTTTGCCTATATAAACAAAGGCTGCTGTTGAAGTGCCATAGAGAATCATAGTTACAGGTAGTTAGAGATAGCTAGAACAAGTAGAAGTTAATTTAAACTCTCATTTTGCCCTCTAGATTAATTGTATTCAATTTGATTAGTGATTAGTTCTTTATATATTCAGTAGTTGTTATTCAATCTTCTCTTCATTAAATCAAAATTTGGTTATATATTCAAGTTCTTCGATTCTTGTTCTTGGTTGATAATCAAGGTTAGCTGGTTTCATACTCTTGGGTTCATGTTCTTGGTTCGATATTATTAGTTCTTGGTTGATCATCATTTTAATTGGGCATCATTGGAATAAGTTTCAAGGTTCTATACTTCAAATATTCAAGCTTCATAGTACAATTCTGAACTCATCTTCAATTACCATTTCAATCACATATTTTGTAGCTATCTTCTTTACTTTGAAGTTTTGTTTTATAAAACTCTTTATCAAGTTGAACTTGTCCTTGTTCTTAATTTACATTATTTCAAGTTAATAAGCTATCTTTATCAAGATTAACTAGTCTTTGTTCTGTTGCTTACATTATTTCTAGTTCATAAGCTTTCTTCTCAAGTTAATCTTGTCCTTGAACTATTGCTTTTAGTCTTAATTATTCTCAAGATTAAACCTTGTCCTCGCTTTTATTTTCTTTATTGCTTTTGTAGTTTGATTAAATCACTTGCATAACTTATTGCTTGGTAATAATATTGATAATTAAACAAGCTCTTTCCCTTTTTATAACTTTTGTTTAGTTTAGTTTATAATCCACTGTCATAACTTATTTCTTTGTTATAATTTGTAATCATGAATAAAAATATGTGTTTAAATAGTAAAATGTGTACTGAATAGTTTTTGGTGCTAAGGTGTGGGTGAAACCCTTACCTCCTATATGTTTTAGTGTTTCTTGCGAGAGTCTTTGCTTGGGGGTGACTAGTGTTGGATTAAGGGGTGCTTGTTCACATTTCTATGACTAGCTACAATAAATGTTATACCTAGGTTCCTCAACGAAGGATCGAGAGATGAAGTTGAGTGAGGACTCCCATTGTTCGATTGATTCAAGTACCATGAGAATAGGTGCTTGGGTTAAGGGATGTTACCAGTCTTCGTGATTGTGCTTAGGAGCCGTTTTTGGTACACGCCATGAGAATAGGTTGTGTTCATAGTTCCGCTCGTTATGCTAGCTCGAGAGAGTAGACATGGCACTTAGAATGACTTCCCCTAGATGTTTTCCATAGACTTGTCTCATTGTAACATTCACACCTTCATAGTGGTTGTGAGTAGTGAATCTCGTACCTTAGAACCTTTTAGTTTTGTTAGTCTTGCGTTAATATTAGTGACAGTAACGATTATCCAATCACTGGAATTTCTGACTTAGCTTAATCAACACTTGAGTTTCTTAGTGTCTAACTTTTCTCTCATGGGATTCGATCCTTACTTGCCCTTGCTAGTAGCCTTGTGAGCCTTGTATGGTTTATCTTTGGTAGCGACTTCGACAGGCTATCACCAAGCACTATGCCTTTCTCGACCATGAAGTGGCAGTTTTCCCAGTTGAGGACCAGATTCTTCTTTTGACTTTGTTCAAGGACTAGAACGAGGTTAGATAAGAACTGTCAAAAGACGACCCCTCAACTGAAAAATCATCCATAAAAAATTCTATCAACGACTCAAGCATAGCCGAAAATATACCATCATACATCGTTGAAATGTAGATGGGGCATTACAAAGGCCAAAAGGCCTCCTTTGGTATGCGAAGGAGCCAAAAGACAAGTAAAGGTTGTTTTCTCCTGAATTTCGGGATTAATCGGGATTTGGAAGAAACCAGAGTACCCATCCAGAAAACAATAATGGGAATGACCAACCAAACGCTCAAGGACTTGATCAATGAATGGAAAGGGAAAATGGTCTTTCTGAGTGGCTTTATTAAGCTTGCGGTAATCAATACACATTTGCCACCCAATAACTGATCTAGTAGAGAACGATTCACCCATATCATTCTTCACTATAGTCATGCCCCCTTTCGTGGGTACAACTTGGACCGGGCTCACCCACCTACTATCAGAAATAGGAAAGATGATGCCCGCCTTTAGTAGTTTAAGGACTTCGGCTCTCACTACTTCATTTGTGTTCGAATTCAACCTATGCTGATGCTCAATTGATCAAGCATTGGAATCATCGAGGAGGATCTGATGCATACATAAAGAGGAGCTAACTCCCTTTATGTCTGCAATGGTGTAACCAATGACACTTGGATACTTTCTTCAAACCACAAGCAATCTTCCTATCGAAATATCATCTAGTTTACTGTTGATAATGACTGGACAAGACTCACTCTCATCTAAAAACACATATTTTAAAAGAGGAGGGAGGGGTCTGAGTTCGACCTTAGGATGAGGCGTGGTACACTCCGCTTGTCCCTCGATAACAAGAACATCAAACTCACTTGTAACATGGACCGAGGTGCGGTTTAGAATAACCTCATATCCCTTTGTCTCGTCATCTTCTAGGAGCACATTATTAGTTATAATGGCCTCTAAAGAGTCATCTACTTCCTCCATTAACCAGAAGGAATCAACACAATCACCCAAGGTATCGATGCAATGGACCTCGTCCATCATAGGCATTTTCATGGCTTTGGTGAAAGAGAAAGTTATTTTCTCATCACCCAAATTGAGAGTCAAATGCCCGTCCTTCATATCGATCACTACACCGGTCGTTTTCAAGAACAGGCTTCCTAAGATAAGAGGAACACGAGTATCCTCCTCCATTTCCATAATGACAAATTCACACGGAACAAAGACACGTCCAACTTGAACCGGGACATCTTAGAAGACACCCAAAGGTAACCTAACCGAGTGAACGGCCAGTTGAATGAACATCCTAGTTGGCTTCATATCGCCAAAATTCAGCTTTTTCACCATTGAGAGAGGAATTAAGCTAACACTAGCACCAAGATCACATAGTGCATTTTTAGAGTCTAAGTCACCAATTCTCACCGTAATATGGAAACTTCAAGGATTACCATGTTTTCCGGTAACTTATTCTGTAAAATCATACTAACCTCCATAGGTAAGCAGATAATGACACTTTCCTTGAGGCAACTCTTGTTAGACAAGAGTTCCTTAAGGAACTTTGCATATGCCGGCATTTGCGACATAGCATGCAAGAACGGAATGTTTACTTGCAACCCTCTCATGACTTCGAGCAATTTGGAAAATTTATCGTTAATCATATTTTCCACCAACCTCTAGGGAAGGGGAGCGATAGAACATAGGTTTTCAAAGGAGCTGTTGTTTGCTCCCTTTCAACAATTATCGTGGGTGCCTCATTGCTAATTCTTTGATTGGTCGGGCTTAATTCGACTTCAAACTTAGCATCATTGACAACAGGGGCACCCCCTTCACTATTGTTTTGCTGCTCTTCAACTATAGACGGACCATCGTACTCTTTTCCAGATCAGAGAGAGATGGCCTTTTCTTGCTCCCTTGGATTCACAACTATTTGTCCCGGAAAATTAGTTCCGGGGTTAAAAGTAAAACCAGCAACATGCTGCACGATTTGAGCAAGTTGGGATTTTATCATCTTGTTATGAGCTTGTAGTTGTTGAACCGAGGTAGCAAGATCACCAACCCTCCTCTCATTATCTGTATTAGCCTTGGTTTGGTGTTGGATGAAAGTTTTCAACACTTGTTCTAGGCTTGATTTCTGAGGAGGGTAAGGCGGTCTAGGTTGCATATGTCCCTCTTGGTTATAACCGGGGGGCCTATAAGGACCGTTTGGTTGATGCTAAGGGGGTGGTCGTTGATAAGTGTTTTGGAGACCACCTCCCTTATTCCATTCGGAATTAGGTTGGGGATTCCAACCTTGATTGTAACCTTGGGAGAAGGCCACAGTTTCCATAGTGGAAACATAGTAAGAAGCTGTGTGGTCATTTCCTGCACACATTTCGCAAGATAACACTTGTTAATTCGGCGAGCAAGTGGAAGCAAGATTCGCCTTATCAAGCTATTTAGCCAAGAGATCAATCCTGGAGTTAAGTGCTTAAAATTCATTGTCAGTTTTAGTACTAGCACCCTTCCTCACAAGTATTCTCCGATCGGAGTGCCAAGCCGAGTTCTTGGAAACCTCCTCAATAACTACCTCAACCTTATCAAGAGGTAGCTTTTTAAATTGGCCTCCACATCCCGAGTCAAGATTAGCTCTTGAACTCGGTAGAAGACCATCATACAAACTAGTGAAAACCATCCACTGGTTAAAACCATGGTGAGGGCATGAATGTAGTAAGTCTTTGAACCGTTCACATGCCTCAATTAGAGTCTCATCATCATCTTGGGCAAAATTGGAGACTTTTCGCCACAACTCGAAAGTCTTCTCCGGAGGAAAATATCTTTCAAGGAAGGCCTTGTTGATATCGTCCCACGTTTTGGGGGACCCCTTCGGAAATGACCGGACACATAATTTTTCTTTGTGCCTTAGTGAAAATTGGAACATGTGCATTCGAATAAAATCTTTAATCACGTTAGCAGTTTGTTTCACCTTGGAACATAATTCTACGAAATTGTCTAAATGTGAAAATGGGCAATCGGTGCAATTTCCCTCGAACTGAGAATTCTTAAACATTCGTATAAGATGCGGTGAGAACTCATGATTATTGGACGTTGTAGTGGGTAATGAAAACCCACGATGCATTTCACAGGCCTCAGGGTGGCCACAGTCCCTGAGGGACTTTTGCGGAACTTTCTCAGTCATATCCAATTCATTTGGAATATGATCAAGATTATGAATACTACTTTCTTCTCTCAAAATAGAACGCTCACGTGCTAAGTTTCTCAAAGTTCGCAAATGTTTGTCAATGTCCGGTATGCATGGAATGGGAGGAAGATCTTGTGACCTGCGTGGCATACAAAGCTAAACAAAGGATTAGCAATGAAAATATAACAAAAGACAAGAAAAGGAAAGTAGCAATGTAACTACGACTATAAACTCACTAAAAAGGACTTTTACTCAACTAAAACCGTTAATCCCCGGCAACGGCCCCAAAATTTGATAGCCTATCGCTGTGACTACCAAAGATAAACCCGACTAGGCTCACTAAGCTATTAGTAAGGGAAAGTAGGGGTTGAATCCAGGGGAAAAAGTGATAATACTGAGTAAGTCAAACCTAGCAAATTAATCCAAAAATGGGGGAAAGAAGTGGTTTGTTGTCACATATACTATGATAAGATGAAATTAAACTATAACTAAGGAGTCTAAGGTACGGGAGTCACAGCTCACTTCTTACATGAAGGCGCGGATTTCTAGACCAAACTAAGCAAGGGGGAAAACGTCTTGGGGAAAGCTTCTAAGAGTCATGTCGACTCTCTCGAGCTAGCATGACGAGCGGAACTGAGCACACGACCTATTCTCATGGCACAGACACAAATTGGTTCCTAAGCACAAATTATCGAAGACTAGTAACGTCCCTTAATCCAAACACCTATTCTCATGGTAGTTAAACTAAACACACATGGGGAGTCTTCACTCAACTTCATCTCTCGATCATTCATTGAGGACCTTAAAACATCATCTAAGGTAGCGAACTTAAGACTACGTGATTCAAAACCCCATGTATGACTCTATTCACCCCCAAGCTCAGTTTTTACTAAAAATCGATTAAGTCATGAAATGAGTGAGGGTTTCATCCACACCCTAGCACAAGACTACTCACTACCCACATTTAAAACCAAATTAAAACTAGTAAATATCATGGAGTTAAACAAAAAAGGGAAGTAGTATTACTAGTGAAACACAATTATAGCAAATAAGAAGTGGATTAAAGGACTAAAGAATAAGGGTTTGCTTAAGGTGGATTAAAACAATAAAACAACAACAAGCTATATCATCAAAACAACTCAAAGCATGGAACTTGGATGCTAAGTAACTTAAGAATTCAAGGTATGAACTGAAATAAGCAAGAATTATAATAGTTTAGAAGATTTACTAGAAGCTTGATTCCATACAACAACATCAAATTTCCAACTGCATAAATCTTAGAGTACAACATATGAAGAACACAAAGCTTGAAAAACCAAATATAGAATTAACACTAATATTGTTTGAAGTACAAAAATAATATAGGAATAAACTCAAGAACAAGAATTTATGTGAAACTTTCTAAGAGTAAAGCTAGGTCTAAGGTTTATCACTACAAGTAATCTAGAGAGATTAGATATCATTACATGAGAAAAATACAGCTTCTTATATCATTATCCAAGTACAAAATCAAGTGGGCAAGTGGATAAAGAAGGAAGCAAAGTCACAGTTTGCTGGAGGACGCACGGTTGCGGCCGCATAGTCAGAGGGTTGTGGCTGCAACCCTTGCTCAATACCATTCCTGAAGTTCTCATCAAAATGTAAAGTTGCTCTTGGAAAAATGCCTTCAAGGAGGCTGGTTACAAGTGCTCTTAGTCGCTGAGCTATGGCTAGCGATATCGTGCCCCAAACTCTCGACATCGCAAGTAGCTGAAGACAAACGGGAAAACAACCTTGACCATAATGCTTTTAAAATTCTAGGCCAACCCGAACCAAACCAAAATACTCCTTAACTCATCACCCAATATTACCTCAGCTACCGAATCAAATGGAACAAACCTACAAAATTGAGATAACACGCAAAACAAGACAAAACAGGGTATAATACGATAAAAATGCAAGGGAACAGGTTGAATAGTAAAAGGCAAGAAATAAAGGAAAAATGAGGAAAAAGAGCCGAAAACTACATAAACTACGTATTAAAAAGCTATAGAAATATATATAAATAAACACTACATCACTTTCATTGGTAATACTTTTAGTAACACCTTGTCACCAACCTCAAACTAGACCTCTCAACACTTTTGATCCGCATAGGATTTATGTTTATCTTGTGCAGCTTAAATCTTTGCTTGTATTACCCTTACCTTATTAGTAGTCTCCTCAATTAACTGAGGTCCTAGAATTACTGTCTCGGTTATGTCGCTCCAACATAAGGGACTTCTACACTTCCTTCCATACAATGCTTCAAAGGGTGCCATGCCAATGCGTGCATGCTAACTGTTATTGTACATGAATTCGATCAAATCCAAACTATCTTCCCAATTCCCTTAGAAATCCATCACACAAGCTCTCAACATATCCTCTAACGTCTGTGTAGTCCTTTATGTCTGTCCATCGCTTGCTGGATGGAAAGCAATACTCATCTTTAATCTAGTATCGAAGTTCTCCTTGACGCATTTCCAGGATTTTGAAAGAAACCTAAAGTCTCTATTCGACATGATATCCTTGGGAATTCCACGTAGTCTTTCAACGTATGTTATGTAAGCCTTTGCAGGTTGTTCCATATTCCAAGTCTCCTTCATCGATATAAACACTGCCGATTTGGTAAGGCTATCCACCACAGCCCATATAGTATCGTTCTAATAATTTGACTTTGGCAAGCAGGTTATGAAATCCATCAAGATGCGGTCTCATTTCCATCCGGGAATTTCAAGTGGTTGCACTTCTCCTTGCGGCCTTTTATGTTTAAATTTCACCTTTTAACACGTAAGACACTTACTGACGAATTCAGTAACCTCCATTTTCATTATAGGCCACCAATACACCTTTTGTAGATCCTTATACAATTTGTCTCCTCCAGGGTGAACTGAGTATGGTGTATCATGATCTTCCTCTATGATCTTTCTTTTCATCTCTTAGCATTACTGCGGTACACAACACCTTAATTTATACTATAAACTCCCATCTTAGTGAATTTTGAAATCCTTAGCCTTTCCTGCCTTCAATTTCTCCTTTATTCTATCTAACTCCACGTCTCCATCTTGGTTCTTCTTGATCTCTTGAAATACTGTTGGACGGATGCTAAGATTACAAAGTTTTTCTTCCAATGACCCTTCTCTCACTATTTGCAAGTTTAGCTTCTTCATGTCCGTACGCATTTCGTCAGCAACTACAAGAGAATTCACTTCATGCTTCATCTTACAACTTAGTGCATCTGCTACTACATTAGCCTTTCCATCATGATACTATATATATATATATATATATATATATATATATATGTATGTATGTATGTATCTAGATGATACTCTTTAATCAATTCAAGACATCTCCTTTAACGCATGCTCAAATCATTTTGTGCGAAAACGTACTTCAAGCTCTTGTGATTAGTGTAGATCCTACACTTTACCCTATACAAATAATGTCTCCAAAACTTCAAAACAAACACGATCGCCGCTAGCTCTAGATTGTGGGTAGAGTAATTCACTTCGTATGGCTTCAATTGTCTCGTCGCATACATAATCACCTTTATTTTACATAAGAACACATCCCAACCCATCCTTAGACGCATCACTATAGACATTGTAAGAGTCACTTCCATCTAGTAGAGTCAATACTAGAGCCGTAGTCAACCGCTCCTTTAGAGTCTAGAATGCTTCCTCATACTTATCACTTCAAACGAACATGTAGTCCCTCTTCATCAGCAATATCACTAGCTTAGCGATTCTCGAAAAGCCCTTCACGAACCTCCTGTAACACCCTGCTAAACCAAAGAAACTTCGCACCTCCGACATGTTCTTAGACGTAGGCCATTACTTCACTTCTTCAATTTTCGTTTGATCCACTTCAACTTCCTCTTTTGACACAAAATGTCCCAAATATGAAAATTTCTCTAACCTAAATTCACACTTTGAGAATTTGGCATACAATCAATTATCCTTTAGCGTTGTCAAAATCGCCCTTAGATATTCTACATGCTCCTCATTGCTCTTTAAGTGCACCAAAATGTCATCGATGAACACGACTACGAACTTGTCCAAAAATCGTTAGATGGTCCTATTCATCAAATCCATGAAAACCATTGGCACATTAGTCAACCCAAACGGCATGATGGTGAACTAATTGTGCCCATGCCTCGTACGAAAAGCTGTTTTCAGTATGTCCTCATCAGTAATTCTCAATTGATGGTTTCTTGACCTCAAATCCATTTTCGAGAACACTGTGACCCCATTCAACCTATCATTCAAGTCATCGATTCTTGGCAAAGGATACTTGTTCTTAATCGTCGCCTTATTCAATTCCCTATAGTCGATACACAACCTCATACTCCCATCCTTCTTCTTTACGAACAATACTAGTGCTCCTCAAGGCGATGCACTATGCCTGATGTATCCCTTCTCCAACAAATCCTGTAACTACTCCTTAAATTCACTCATTTCCGCAGGTGCCAAACTACTCCTTAAATTCACTCATTTCCGCAGGTGCCATCCTGTATGGTGCTTTGGAAATGGGATCTGTTCCCGGCACGAATTCTATGGTGAAGTCATTTTCTCGCTTCGGCGGCATCCAAAACACATCCAGAAAATCCCTCACTATCTCGATGTCCTCTGGATTAGAAGAATTAACATACTCCACATCCCTCACACTACAGAAGTATATTGGAAAACCCCTTTTTATGTACCTAGAAAACCTCATCATTGACACTATCTGTAGACACCTATATTTGGTTCCACATAATGGTTGATGATTAAAGTGTGCTACGTCGAAAAATGTCCACTTTCTAAAAGTGGATTGCTTGAAAATAAATAAATAAATAAATAAATAAATAAATAAATAAATAAATAAATAAATAAATAAATAAATCAATAAAACGGTTGTTGAAGATGGCTAAACGATGATGAGTTATGATGGTCAACATACGCTTAAAATAATTTTCTAATTTCATCTTATTTTCTTATATTTTATTATCATTTTGTGTTTCCTTTTCTAATTATATTTTCATTTTCATTTTATATTTTATATTTCATTTTCTCATTTTATTTTATTTTTTATTCTATTTCATTTTTTAATAACTCACCTTTTAATTTCAGTTTTTGAAAATAAATAAATTAATTTAAGCGAATGTGACCGGATTCGACGTACCTTCTAGAAGGTTTCTTCGGCTTATGGAAACACTAGGATGTGGAAGTGAATAAACCGGTTTATGGAAGTGAATTTCGCATTATTTCATAATATTTCGTAATATTTCGATTTATGGAATTGAATATACAAAATAAGGAAGCTTCAGAGATTCACCGCGTGAAAAACAGGAAAAAGGGAACTCGAGCGCCACGATGTAGGGTGAGCGCCTAGGTGCCCAAAGAATGAGCACCCTGGTGCTCGTCTCGAGCACCCAGACGTAGGTGCAACGCCCTAGCGCTCACCCTTGAGCACTATGGCGCTCCTTCGACGCTCTTGCGCTGACTTCTAGCCCTATATATACTCCCCCTTTTGTGACCTTTTTCCTCACTTTGACTTCTTCATTCGATCATCAACTCTCACATTCTCTGTCTACTTCACGATCTCTCTCTCCCTAACTCTCTCTCAATTGTTGTGCCCTACTTCGAAAACCGTGCCTTTCTATTTCTTCCTCTCACGAAACTTTAAAATTATTATTAATATTATTATTAATCAAGGTTATTGAAGCTTTTAGTACTAAGAAATTGTTGGAGAATTTGACGAAAGGTACTTCACACGACGCCAACAACATAGAAATCTTCATCCTGAGTTCTTCAAAGCGTTAGTTTGCAAGTTTAAGTGATTTAATTGCTTTATTAGATAATTGACATGTCTTAAAATCAAATTCATGCAGCATTAACTAACTATTCATTAGACTTCTAAATTAAAATCAACTTTAGGTGGAAACAATGTTTTAGGGTTTATATGATCTTCTTGCTAAGCATTTAATGCTTTAAACCACATAGAATTCATGTTTAGCTCAAAGACCTGAAAGCATGTTTCGACTAAATAAAGTTTAAAATGAATTTAATCCTAAAGCGATAACCCAAGCATTTTTAAACCGGAAATTATGTGTGCATTAACTAAAATCCCTCCTAGCCTTATTTCTATGTGTTTGTAGGTCAAAACCGGAAATGTGTATGTTATAACTCGATATTATGATTGTGAAATTACACATGAGAACAAGTAGAGACCGCTATACGCCGGGGGACACTGTGACCTATTGTTGTACTTACTCTCGTCCCCGAATCCAGAGATATGAGACCTTGTAATCCTTGGTTGTCAATTTGCCTTTGAGATAGACCTAATAGGGTTCCGTGAGCTCCCAAAAGGAGCACGATGGCGACTTCTCTACTTGGGTTTTGAGCTTCTAGACTGACTCTCGAAGCCAAGCATACTCACACTATGCAATAAACTAAAGACATTAAATGTCCGTAAAAAGGGCAAGTGGGCCCCTAAAGACTCGGGGCCACACTATCTTATTGTTCTTTAGTCTCCCCATCTTCCTATAGATCACCTTCCTACCTTCTCAAATAATGAGATTTTCTGCGGTTTGTAAATAATTTCACCCTTCTGCTCACTCAGCAAATCCATTACTAGATTTAACTCCAAATCCCCTTACTCAAACTCAATAAATTTGGCCTTAAACTGCACTCTTTCTATTACAATCGGAACATCCAAGTACTTTTTTTAACATTGCACTACTTTCCCTGACGGTATCTATATAGACGTATCTATTGTATCTATTTTTCCCAAAACAGGTAATAGCTTTTGCGAAATTGTAATGGATATAAAAGAATACATTGCACCAGAATCGAACAAAACTTTAATAGGTAGAGAGTGAATAGAGAAAATACTAGTAATCACATCCTTACTAGCATCCGCATCACTTCGTGCCATAACATTCCACTTTCCAGCGCTCGGAGTCCTACCCTAACTTTCTCCATTGCAATTCCTTTTTCTGGTCCCTCAAGTCACCTTCTTTCAGCATCTCCTTCTTCTTTTTCTCTAAAGCATACAGGTGTACATTTAATACCCCATATTTTCACGTATTTTAAGAATTTAATTTCGTATTTTATGTATATGTTTTTAGTATTTTTTATTGAGAATTTAAGTTCAATAAAAATATTAAAGAAAGGAATTTTAAATTGATTGTTAATCAAAGTAATTATTTTATGTTATAAATTATATTTCATGTCACTTTAAGTTTTATTAAATATTCTGAAAAGTTGCTAAAAATAGAATTTTTAGAGTTTCCTAAATTGTTTTAAAATAAGGGCACAAAAGTAATTTCAAATATTAAGGGTATTTATGAATTTGCACCAAATCCTACTTTGGGGCCTATAAATACCCCTTAAAACCAAAAGTTTCAGATTTAAAGGGCAAATTAGTGATTCAGGATTTCAAAAAAAAAAAAAAAATAGAAAAAAAAGTCCGAAGTTTTTTTCTGAAAAAAAAAACTTCGTTCCCCTTCTGTTGCCGGTTGCTGCTTGCCGGAAGTCTCGTGTGCCACCTCCAGCCCGAAGGCCCTCCTTGCCGACCACCTCTCCTCCCCTCTCTTGGTATTTTTTGAACCTTTATAAAAAAATTCTTCCTCTTTTCTTTTTAATTCAATCTTGCAAAATTCATGTTTATAGTTATGTTTAATAATGTTTTTATGATTCTAATGATGTTTTATAAAGTTACGATTACGTTTAAAGTATGAATTTATAAAGTTGTTCATGAAATTTTAAGTTAGGGTTCATGAAGTCATGAAATTTAAAGTTGTTTCATAATCAATTGCTGTAGTATGAATTTATGATGATTTTATAAAGTTTAGATTTGTTTTTTAAGGGTTTTAAAGTTGTTTAATATTGTTGTCAAAATTTTAAAGCCATGAAAACATTTTGTAAAAATATTATGATAATGTTTTACTTTATGAAAAATTATTTTAAAGTATAGATTAGATGTATAATGATGGTATTAATTAGAATGTAAAAGAGTTTTGTGCTTGATTTATGATGTTTTGATGAGTTTTTAAGGAGTTGGGAATGAATAAATAAAGCTGTAAATTTTTATTAACACATGTTTATGCTTAATAAAAATAATAGCATGTGACAAATGAGTTATAATTATTCCTAATGCATCAAAATATTGTATGATGATCTTAGGACATCATGACTATAATGTTTTATGATAAAAAAAAAATGATATTTAGAAGAGTTTTAAAGTGTTTTAAAGTAATTTTATAAAGCGGCCATTTTTGGAAAATTATCGAAAATCAAGTGTTTTGCAAAAGAAAAATTAATATAAAGTATGGAATTGAAAGAGACCATATAAGGAACATTTTGGACAAGATTCCTTCATAAAAAGTTAGTTTAGAGTTGTTGTAGAAGTTAGTCAACAAGGTTTTAATTTAGTTTCAATCTTTATCTAGGTAGGAGAATTCGAGTTAGTTGACTTTTAGGAGTTGTGGCGGATCACCACTACAATACAAGGTACGTAAGTACTAAAGGCGAAAGTAAAAGTAGATTTCATGCTTGGTTGACTTACAAGGTACGTAAGTACGTTTGGTTAACTTACAATAGTTGACTTACATGTTTTGATATTTCACTTTTATAGCAGTACTAATTTATCTTGAATAATTGGAATGTTAAAGTTATTTCTAAAGTTGGCCAATAGTTAATAAAGAGGAAAAGAAAGATAGTGAAGTTGATTAGTTACTTAATCAACAAGAAAGGTAGTTCGTGAATTTTTATTCACATGTTTGATAAAAGTATAATGAGCAAATATTTATATGGCCACTCAAGTTGAATGTGTGGTCAAGAAAGATAAATAGTAGGGTACTCACAGTTAATGTGTGGTAAAGGAAGTTTAGTTCAAATAAAGGACACGAACAATTATTTTGAGAATCATCTTAAATTCAAGATAATTAAAATGGTTTTGTTTGATGTCATGCATGCTTTTATGAGTTGTTTTGTGTGAGTCATAATATAGTTAAACCTGTTTATAACGTAAAGTGAAAGAGGATTTGCACCAAAACTCTTGGAACGTATATACCTTGAGTATGAACAATGGGGGGAGTCGTATGGAACAGTGATCTATGACTTCTAATTGGGGTACAAGACGTTGTACTCTTTAATATTTTTAATGCGCTAGAATTCCGTCACTTTATGTGACCTAGGTAATGCCTTCTTGGAGTTGCTCCCGAGTTTGTGCCTAATAGTGAGATTTTAAAGGAAGGGAAACCCGTTCGATGCGAAATCCAAAGTTTAATCATAATAAAAAAAATTTATATGAGTTGAGTCTATGCACAGGTGAAGAAGTTTCAACGGTAAGAAGTATGTGTGTTATACTTGTATTTTATTTTAATATTGATCATGGTTTGCATAGTCTTTGGTATTTATGTACTCAGCTTTGCTGATTTTGTGTGTTTGTGTACATGGCTTTGTCTTTGTCTTGGCCCTATGATGACCATTACCTCTAGCGGCTAACTGCTAAGCTACAGTTGCCAGTTGTCTCACTACGTCATTAAGCTGATTGTGCCATTTTATCGTTTCAGGCACGTATCGATAGGGGAGAAACTAATTCGCTCTAAAACTGAAAACTGAACCGCACAAGACCGAACAACTAATTTGGTTCGGTCTCGCATTTATTCTTGTGCGGTATGGTGTGGGAAAATTGATAAATTCGGTGTTCGGTTTGGAGCAAGAAATTTTCGGTCTAAAACAAAACACCGAATTTATGAACTTTTAGGCCCAACTACAAGTTGCCCAAAAAAAACCTTAACACTCTCACAATCACCCATTCACCCCACTCACGACTCTCCCGCCTCTCTTTCTCTCTCCCCTATCTCTTATTCTGTCTGACTCTTTCAAAATTTCCCTAAAAACCCTAAAAATTTCCCTCTCGCCTTCACTTTCGCCTCTCAGTCTCTCCTGTCACTTTCACTTTCACCACTCAGTCTCTCCTCTCACACACTCAGACGACTCAGTTTCGTAATCAGTGGTAAGTTTTTCGACATTTGTTATGAGTGTAACTTGAGAAAAGATAGCATTCGACTAATTTTTGATGAGTATTTAGATTTCTCTTAACTTGCACTTTCTTTGTATGTTGCAATCTATGTTTATTGTCATGTTAATGTATAATTGATAACCTAAAATTTTCAGAAAAACAATTAGCTCACTTAAACAGTATGTTTATTGTCATCTATTTTGTTGTATAATATGTATGTTTGAATAATTGTTGTTCACATGAATAATCTACCAAAATCAAAGCAAGAGTTTATTGTATGTTTGATTTTATTGTATAATTGGAAAATGGCATCGCATTTCTCTCACTTCTTCGTCGTTGTCTCCTAATTTTAGTGAATTTATGCCCATTGACACTCTTCATTGTCCTGGTATTGTTTTCGTGTGCCCTAATTTTGCATTTGATTTTTTATTTTGTTGTTGTTCATGTATTGGGTTTAACCCTAAGTTTGCAAGTGATTTTGTGATTTTTTTTTTGTTTTGCTTTGGTTTTGGTAGATCATGCAGAATATGAAACGAGTAAGGTAATGTAAAGAAAAGATTGGTTACAGTTAGTTAAGTGTTTTGGAATTCCGATTGTTGGCTGTTTGTTTTGAATATTCAAAGCTTTAGCTAGTGACACGACTAATATCCTTAACGAAATTAATAGTTTGAAAAAATTAGCACCATACATCTAAGCATTCACTCTTATGGTTATGGAAAATGATTCCGTGGATAGCTTGAGCATAATTATTGTTCATATTTCAACAGTACCCTCTGAGAGTGCATTGAGCACCGGTGGCAGATTTCTTGATGTGTTTCAGAGCTCATTATCTCCAAAGGTTGTAGAAGGACTTGTTTGCGCTCAAAATTGGTTGTGTGCTTCTCCTTTTCCAAGTGTTGAAGAATGTTTAGAGGAAGTCGAGCAACTTGAAGAAGGCAATATTATAAATATAAAAGCAACAATCATAAGCTATTCATTTTCATACATAAGCTTATTCATACAAATATAATTATTTAACTTGTTTGTATTCAATATTTGTTTGCTAGACCTGGAGAATATGGCACTTGGTGATGATATCGATCAAGTAGTTGTGGATTGATGAAACAAGGGAATTACTATCGTTGTTCATACGCCTTGCTAAGCCTGTACCACTACAAGATAACCTCGTTTTTGCGACGGAATATTCCCTCGCAAATTCCGTCACAAACTTCAACAAAAATATAATAATGCACTTTTGCTACGGAATATTCCGTCGTAAAAAAGTTGACGNTCGTAAAAAAAGTTGACGGATTTTTGAATTTTTAATGTTTCGATTGCTTATTTGTATTTCTGCCTGTGAACCTGTATGATCTGCCACGTTATGTATTCTAATCAAATAAGGACAATTTATATTTTCCGATAATTATATATTTCAAATGTAACATATGCATACAAAGTATTTCTGGCTCAAATAGTTTCCTAGTTTTAAAATTTAACAATGATAATAAAGGCACTAAGCTATGTTATATGGAACAAGATATCTATCTACACTTGCATCCCTTGCCCGGCGCCGCTGCCCTCGTCGTCTGGTGAGTCCCGAGGCGGAATTTGGAAAGGTGAACAACTGTCGCTACCAATTTGGGAATTCAACTTCAAATTTAACATGAACTTCTTCTGCAAGCAAAGCCGGATGAATTGTTTTCATATAGTCCTCAAACTTCCTAAAAATGGCATGATTTTGGGTTAAACATTGTCATAACCTACTAGTTTTACATGTTCCACATGTAAATTTTAGTAGAAACGGGGTTACCTTTCATAGTCTCCTAAAATGCCGCTGTTAGACAACACAAAATAATGCGCCGATAGGAGTTCTTTCTCATCTAGAAATCTTGCTTTCCCTTGAGTAGTTACGCGACCCCTATCAACTCTAAACAATTCTGGGACTTCGTCGTTGTCTACGTCATCCTCAATATCAGGGTTGACATTTCGACCAAGATCTCTTGCTTTTGTGTCGAACTTGGGGTCAAAGTAATGGGAGCAGAAGTTTGCTACCTCTTCAATTAGGTAAGCATTGCATATTGAACCTTCGACACGAGCTTTGTTACCAATCTTTCTTTTTAAATGATTCAGGAACCTATGATTTTTAAAAAGCATCAACACAGGTTTAGTATACGTAGGGGCTTATACAACTTAGAAAAAAAACTTGATGGAATTTTGCACATTAACAACTACGTACCTTTCGAATGGATACATCCATCGGTATTGAACAGGTCCACACACTTTGGCCTCATAAGGCAAGTGTATCGGCAAATGCTCCATAGAATTGAAGAACGAAGGGGGGAAAATCTTTTCAAGCTTGGAAATGATCTCTGCAATGTTTCTCTCCAATCGCTCCATGTTNAATCGTTCCATGTCAGTGACTTTGATTGTGTAACAACAAAGATCTCGGAAAAATTGGCTTATCTCTGTAATAGCATTCCAGACATGGGTAGGGAGAAATTCTTTTAAAGCAACAGGCAACAACCTTTCCATGAAAACATGACAATCATGACTCTTCATTCCAGTTAGTTTACAACTTTTTAAATCAACACATCTCCTCAAATTGGATGCATAGCCATCAGGAAAACGTAACTGCTTAACCCACTCACACAGAACCTTTCTTTGATCTCTATCAAGAGTGAATGGCGCACCCGGCATGACATCTTTCCCTCGGTCATCCTGCTGTAGATGTAGCTCGGGACGTTTACAAAGAGCCTCGATGTCGAGTCTAGCCGCGGGTGTATCACAACTTTGTTTTTTGACATCCATAATAGTGTGGATGAGTTGATCAAAAAAGTTCTTCTCAATGTGCATCACGTCTAAGTTATGGCGAAGGATAAGATGCTTCCAATAGGGCAGGTCCCAAAAAATGCTCCTCTTTGACCAACCAGATTTAGCCTTTTTCACAGAATTAAGTGCTTCTGGCCCATCAGTCGCCTTAGGAAGGTCTTTCACACATTCCCAAAGTTCATCTCCTGATATGATATGGGGAGGATCACCTTTCTGAACTTTGTTCTTACAAAAAGCTGTCTTGCTGTTCCTGAACGGGTGATCCGGTGAAAGGAATTGCCTATGGCAGTCAAACCAAGACACCTTGCCACTATTTTTCAACCAGAATGATTTGCTTTTCTCCATGCAATAGGGACAAGCTTTAAAACCAGCTGTAGACCAACCAGACGTCATACCATAAGCGGGAAAGTCACCAATAGTCCATAAGATGGCAGCTCGAAGATTGAAATTTTGTTTACTTGAAATGTCGTAAGTAGTAACACCAACTTCCCACAACTGTTTCAACTCTTCTATTAGTGATTGCATGTAAGCATCTAGGTTTCCTTTGGGGTTGTTGGGACCGGGAATAATCAATGATAGGAACATGAATTCTCTTTTCATACACATCGATGGGGGCAAGTTATATGGGGTCAATATGACTGGCCAACAAGAATAGTTACCCCCAAACTTCCCATGAGGATCAAACCCATCCGTACACAAACCAAGCCTAACATTACGAGGTTCAAACACAAACTCCTGTGAGCAACTATCCAACCTTTTCCACGCTTCAGTGTCGCTAGAGTGTGTCATTGTACCTTGCAACCGAGGATTTTTTGTATGCCATGACATTTCCTCCGCAATGTCCTTGGTGGCAAACATTCTTTGCAGCGTAGGAGTGATCGGAAGATGAATGAGAACATTTTCAGGAACGTCATTCCCTTTCGAAGTCTTCTTGTAACGGTCGCTGCCGCAAACAGTACACTTAGACAAGTGAGCATCACCTTTCCAAAACAACATACAACCTTTCGGGCATGCATCAATCTTCTTAGCAGGCATCTCCAACCCTTGAACAATTTTCTTTACCTCGTAGAATGTCTCCCCTATATAGGTGTTCTTAGGAGACGAATCACTAAACAAAGACACAATGGCATCTACACCCCGTTGGGGCATATTGAACTCGGATTTAATACTAGTTATTTTAGAGGCCATCTCTAATCTAGAAGTTGAACTCCCTTCAACCCAAGGTTGTTCAGAAGCCTTTAGCATATCATAGAACTGCTTGGCCTCGGGGTTAGGTTCCTCCTCTGATTGGGTACCCGATTGATCTTGGTTATGTCCAAAAGCATCCATAACCATTTCGCGATAGTCATTGGATTGCCGCTCGGAGGACTCAGGTAACCCTTCCCCATGACAATGCCACTCATAATAATCCGGTTTAAACCCCTTGGCATACAAATGATACTTTACTGTATCCGGATCATAGATGCGTTTGTTCTTGCATTTAACACACGGACACCTAACTTCATTTGGGTCAGTTGTCTGCGGATGATCTTTACAATATTGAAGGAATTCCTCAACTCCTTCCTTAAAAGCAGGGTTCATAGAAGATCCGACCTTCCTACAATACATCCAACTACGTTCCCTTCTTTTCATAGTGACAACTTCTACACAAGTCACGCATATAATTATTTTAGTCAAAATGGCAAAATATAAATATTGAAAATTGCATAGGGTTGTATTATAATTATTCTATAATGATACAACAATAGTACTTGATTCGAACAGCAAAATTCAATTCCAAACTTAAAACACAAAGAATAATCCACTCAAACCATTATTTGGCTAATAAATGTGATAGACTGACAGTAGCATCTCAAACACTACAATTGTACTGCATAAACTTCATGAACGGGAAACTAAGCTAATTATCAATACATTATTATCATGTAGATTGCAGAACCATTAAAGATGTTTAAATGGCAATAATACTACTGAAAAATATTTTACCAATCTAATCATAATCAATAAGATAGTCCTTAAATCTAGACAACAACACGAAATCGATTAAAACACTAATGTACTGGACTACTGAAAATACTCCACAAGCTGCAAAGTATAGCTAGTTCCACCCAATTCAACTAAGCAGAACATTCCTTGCTAAATCATACTTGCTAATAGACAATTTTCACACCTGAAATGCTCAGTTTCGACTATATACACTTCCCATGCCCAATTAGGCAATATATAAGCTTATCCTTAAAAGAATTGTTCCAGTAGTCAAACAATGCTAAAGTAACTAAAATGAACCCTTACAATCGATCAAATAATCTATCCAACATACACAATTGCGACTTCATATACCTTCCATGTCTAACTAACCAATCATAAATAGCAACAGAATCTCCAACCTAACGAATTATGGCAACAACAATATACTAAACCAAGTTGGTTTGCAACTCATCATCATCTATTGAATTCATTCAAAATGCTTTGCAGCTCATCATCATCTGACAATATATCATTTTCTGCAGCAATATGCTTTGTAACAAGTTCAGAAGAGGGAGAACAAAAGAGGGATTATCAGCATTATCAGCATTATGCTTAAAACATCCTTTAACCACTCAAATTGTAAACTAAAGGGATTTATTACTAAAGATTTAGAACAAAAGAGGGAGAGTATCTTAGTAAACTAAATTACAAAAATCGTAGCTTTCGACTCGATTCAATTCAACCCAATACAATAATCACAGAGCATGAAATCAGTAGCTAAATCAACATTCAGCAACAATACTTGGAGTATACAGTGTTTCACACTTAGATTACTCCACAGTTCCTCACTATCATTCAATTTGACACTATCACACAATACAAAATCAAACGGCTGAAAATCCACCACCTAAAGGAAGCAGAAATCCTCAATTAAATACTTCAACTTAAGAAAACTTCTTCTAATTTCTGAAAAAAATAAAAAAAAAGACCGACATTGGACATAGGAATATGAGGGGCAGGTCTGGAAATTCTTGAAGCACAGGGCTTGGAAGATTTAGGTGTGTGAAGGGGGCTGTCAACCTCAGTGTAAGTGTAAGCAGGACTGGAAGTCCAATGAGTAGAGTGGGCATCATAGTCAGGAGGAGTATCAGTCTTGCGCTTCATTGGCAAAAGCAGAGAGCATTGGAAAAATTAGAATGGTAAATTGNGAAAAATTAGAGAGTGAAATTGATATATATATATATATATATATATATATATATATATATATATCAGTGAAACACAACAAATGTATATGGGGAAAAGTGGAAGAGTAGCAAGAATATTACAACACAACAATAATGTAGTAGGAGGCTTGGGCATATAGAATCACATCAGACTTATAGTAACAAATGGAGTAAGCATGCAAAAAATTAATAATCAATCAAAACAAATAGTACCAAACCTTACCAAATCAAATTGAAGATTCATATATACACAGAGTGATTTCATTGATGGAACCCTAGCATTTTAAGAAATAAATTAATAAATAAACAGGAGTATTAACGAGAATAGCTTTGGAATGAGAAGGACGATTATCGAAAAAGCGGTGGTAATCACCAGGCGGTGGTACAAACGGTGGCTTCATAAGCTGCTCGCCTTGCGATGGTGATGGTGATGGTAATGGTAATCAATCGTTTAAAAGACAATGACAAAACGTCATTCAAATTACTAAATCAATCGTTACTAATTAAAAGACACAAACATCAAATCTTTTTTTTAACTAAACAGTTAAATTAGTGAAACGAAACCCTTATTGCAAGTAAATTAGTGAATTACCTTAATTTGCGTGAGTTTCGGAATAAGAACGAAACTTCAACGGAAGAAGACCGCCGGAAATTTTGCGTGAAGACCGCCGGAAGAACAACCCTAAAACGATTGAGAAGACCGCCAGAAAAAAAACAAAAACGATGGAAAAATAAAAAAAATGTGTTTAATAAAAAAAATGACAACAAAAAGGCAGTGAGAAGACCACCGGAAGAAGGGTAGACCGACGGAAAAGAAGGAGAAGAAGGAGTGTATGTTTAATTTGTCGGGTTTGGGAGAAGACGGGCGGTTTAAGGAGAAGAAGAAGGAGTGTGTTTGTTTAATTTTTTTGCGACAAAATAACGTATTTTGTTGTTGAAATTTTGCAAGGGATTATTCCGTCGCAAAATAATAATTCTGTCGAAAAAAATAGGTGCTCCTTTGATTTGGTTTGTCACTTTTTTGCGACAGATACTTCCATCGTAAAAACGTGGAATTCCCTCGCAAATTTGCGACGGAATTTTATTCCGTCGCAAAAATCCGTCGCTATTTGCTCGTTTTCTTGTAGTGTACTAGTGTTCTTGTTGTTTTGTACTTCTATTGTTGCTCTACTAGTAGTCTATTTACCCTATTATCTATGTATCATTGTGGATGTATCATTAAATTGTTGTATTTGTGTGGTGGTTTCATTAAAACTCTAGTAATTGTGATTGTATAATTTGATATTTTACAATGTAAACTTTAAACTTTGAAGGTTTAAACTTTGAAATTTTCCAACATTTTAACTTGTTATGTAATTATGTTAGGCAGATTGTTTGATAGGTATTAGATAGTAGCTATATGCATAGAAACATTAAGCAGGATGTGTGGGAAGAAAAGTAGAAAAAATTGTCCTAAAAAATTATGGTTTGGTTTGGAGTCAAAAGCGGAAAACCGAAATTTTACGGTCTGGTTTGGTTTGGATTATAATATATTTTGGATTGGATTGGACTGAAAAATCAAAGACCGAAATATAATGGTTTGGATTTGATATTGGTCAAAGTCCAAACAGCACACCGAAGTTTCATCCCTATGTATCGACCATTGGAGGCATGGCTTGGTGGATTTGGGCACTTATCGACCAATCTGGGCACACTTAGGTATGGTTGGAGCCTATTTCCACCAATTTGTGCCACTAGTTTGCCGATTCTGGCACATATAGGTCAATTCGGTCTCAACTTGGCCGATTCCGGTGTGTGCCGACTAATTCGGGCATGCTTTGGCTGATTCATGAAAGTAACGACAAATTGAAGCACATATTAGCTGATTCGGTCAAGTATTGACCCATTTATACATGCCTTGGCCGAATTGGGCACGTATGAATGAATTAGAGCACTTATTGACCAAGCCATGCACACATGAGCCGTTGTGGGGCAATGCATAGGCCGATCCGGGGACGCGGAATGCTATTTTTTGCTTTTGCACCTTCTGTTCGGTCATTTCTTTCCTCTTTCGCCGCTGTTTTCAACTTCCGTTTTGTTCTATGCTCTTCTACTGCTCTGTTTTCACTCTTTGGTTCTGTTCTGTTTTGTTTTGTTCTATCTTGTGTCTTCTGTTAGCATATATTGTTCTATTTTTCCGATTCTGTTTTGTATTCTATCTTCTATTTTCTATCGTCTGCTTAACTTTTTCATATTTTGTTCTGCTATGTATTCTGTCTTCTGTTCGTAGGAGTAATGTTGTTTGGATCTTGTTTCTGCTGTTGTTTCTGCTTCCGCTGCTTGTTTGGATCTTGTTTCTGTTGTTGTTTTTGCTTTCGCTGCTGCAGGTTGGTTCGTTTATGCCGGGGTTGCTGTTAGCAGCAGCTGTTGCTTGCTATTATGCTGCTGCTGCTTGCTTCGTTTGTTGCATTGTTGTTTAATTTGCTGCTTTATTTCTATCAATCTGCTGTTTGCTTCTGTTCATTAGGTACTTTCTTCATTTTCTGTTTTCACAACAGCTCGTTTATGCCGCTTCGACTGCTTGTTTTCTCCTCTCTTTGTGCTAACGTTGTATCTGTTTGCTGCACTGCTTGAATATCCTCGTACGAGTTGAAATCCAGATTATTTTTTAGGCTTGTTTGTGCAAAAGGGTTTTGATGGGTGACAAGCTCATATTTGATGTGAATGCATTACTTACATTGTGTATGATGTGAATGCTCTTTGTTTAAAATTTTAAGTTAAATGGTGTTATAATTCATATCTCCTCGTCTTTAATGAATTTAAAGGTTTTGAAGTCGGCAACACGTCAAGGGTCGTTCATCATTCAAGAAGTTGTTCAACTTAGAGAGAATTTAGCTAGTTTTATCACTTTATATTGTTTGTAATGAAACAATTCAAGGAGCTTGGGTCAAGATGATGTAAAAGAATTTGATAGTGACTCAAATTATATTACGTAGGTGGAGTGACATACATATATATGTATGCATGTTTAATTTGTACATTATATATTATATTGTTATTGATAATATTATTAATATCTTTGTTTTTAACTATATAATTTATTATATAATTTAATTTATTAATAATAATGATCATTATTATTAATATATTAATCATTTAATAATAGTAATGATATATTAGTATAAATAATATTCTTATTAGCAATTGTATATGTGGATATTAAATGTATATATATAATCTTTTTGATGCGGTTATATAATGTAACAAAGACGAATCATAAAGTACAAAAAAATGGTGCGAAAATGACTTTATGCTGCGCTCTTACATAATAACTGCAGCATAAAGTCTTAAATTTTTGTGGTAAAAAAACTTTATACTGCAATCATTTTAAGAAACCGAAGCATAAAGTCTCAAAAAATTGGTGGGGATTGGACTTTATGGTTCGCCAAATGACCGCAGCAAAAATTTTTCACCCTTTTGCTTCTCTGGCATATGCTGCGGTCAAAAAACGAAGCAAAAGGTGGTATTTTGACAGCAGCAAAAAGGTTTTTTTCCACTAGTGGTGCTACGTTTTCTCGAGAATGATGGTCTCCTTCAGATGCTTTGTGATCGTATAGGAGCTTTTCGGTAGGTGTCCGTACCGTCTGGTGACTTGTTGCTTGTTGAGATCAATTGTCTCACGAAGTGAGATAAGTATTTGCAGTTTAGGCTCCGTTAGGCCATAGGGAAATCTTGAAGATGATATTTGTTTGAAAATGTGATGTCTGGACTTGTCGTCCTTTGTTGTGTTGACCTGATTTGGCTTTCTGGGGCGTTTCGATAATTTTGAGCTGAGGTGACTTTCAGGGGCATTTTAGTTTTTTTTACCTAACTTGAATTTCAGGGGCATTTTGGTAATTTTAGTCAGGATATGTTGCAAGAATGTCGGAAGTTTGGAGGCAATCTCACTCGAAGGTCAAAACCAAGCCCCCTCACGTACGACGTGGGCCCCACGAGAGACCCAAAAAATCCCACGCTGAGCTCCGGTGCGCCGGGTGGCCGCCCAGGCCCTGGCCCAATGTTGTAGTGCCCCTTATGGACTTTAGGGTCTGCGTTTGTGCGTGTTTGTGTTTTGGTTTATTTTGCCTCTTTTTTTCCTCTTCTTCTTCTTCACCCCTCTTGTGTGAACAATCCCCCCTGCACAAAAAACCTTAACATAATAAAAAAAAAACTCCATTAAATTCTTGAAGCTTAAAGATTCACTTTGGAATTTTGCAAGTCTTACTCAACACAATGTATGTTATGATTCAACTTAACTAGTACGTTTTTGCAATTTATCTTCAAATTCACGCTTTTAATCCATGTTTGTTTAGGAAATAAATAGCAGTAGTGGAAATTAGGGTTTCTTGATTCTCCCAAGTTTGTTGTAGTTGAATTTTGGTAATGTTTGAAAATTCTTCAATTTTGGCTATGAATTAGTTCATATAGTTAATGTAGTAAGTAACTAACGATAATGTGAATAATGCCTGGAAAGTGCCAAACTAATTCACATAGTTCATATGAATTAGTTTGATTACGCCCTAAATGATCATTAACTTATGTAGGTCATGTAAGTTAGTTTAGTTATGAACATGCATATTAACTAGTATAATTAATACGAATTAAAGCAGAGTGATTATTAACTCACATAGTTCATATGAGTTAATTTAATGATGCAATTGATTGCTAACTCACATGATTTATACGAGTTAGCATGGAAACTCAACTTTCTAATTTTAGTTCAATATTAGATCTTGAACTTCTAAAAATGTTTGCTTTTGCCAAAATCTCATCATTGAAGCCACATTGTTCTCTTTAGCCCCCGTTGTTCCCTCAACCTTGAGAACATGGGAAGTTGATGTCCATGCATTGTCGTCATGCTGCCGGAACTTATAAACATCTTATTCGAACTTGTAGGTGTAAATCCGAGTACGAGATTTTTTCAGAAGCTTATGATGTGTGGCAAGTGTCCTCTAAGAGGAACCTATGGAAGCCTAAGGAGTGGAAAATTGAGGTCCTAGATGACTGTCCTCAGCACTTCTCCCACCGTCCTTTACAAGGCCGTGTAAGCAGTTCCCCTTTTTCATTATTATTATTTTATGTATACATATTTATTCTTTATTATATATATTTTTTACTTTTTTTATTTATTTAATTATTATTACTTCTTTTTTTTATTATTATTATATGTATATCGTTCTTGTAATAGGACGACCATTATTTGAGATCATTTGGATCGATGAGACCTTTCTTGGACGATTATGCTGCCCTCAAGAAACAACAAGATCATGACCTCCTTGTTCCGGTTTAGGGGTTGGCTTTGATGACTTCATATGGGGCTTAGAAGCCCTTAAGACGATTAAGAGTTCACACGTGCTGACTCTTAATCTTCTTCGGTGGTGGTGGAACACCACCAATTCCTTTCACTTTCCTTGGGTGAGATGACCATCAACCCATTTCACTTATCCATTCTCACTGGCCTTCCTTTTCTTCTTCCATCGATCATTCCGTTACTAAGGAGCTCCTAGGTCCTATTTGTGAGTCGATGGGTAGGGGAAAGATCGTGAGTAGTGTGAGCTTGCGCAAGGGTCTCACCTTGCCTTGTACTAGCAAGGAATAGAAAGTCTGTGTTCTCCTTCTTCTTCTCATTTTTGGCGCCTTAACCGCTGACACGGGTGCCTATCGTTGTCAACTTTGTTATCTTCCCTCTCTTTCTAACCTTTTTAAGATCATAGATTACGATTGGGGAGGGTTGGGATACGCCTCCCTCCTCCGGGCTATGAGGAGCGCCTACCGTCAAATGAACGATTCTGTGGCCATTGGCATTGCCTCCTTTTGGATGGTTATTGAGGTAAAGACTTGTCTTTCATTCCTTCGTCATGTTCTTGTTTGATTTTACATTTCTCATTGCATTTTGTAGTTCTGAGACTTTGAGTACCTGCCTCGTTTGGCTTCTTGTCGTCCTAGGGAGCGTATTCACCCTGTCCTTGCTTCCTGGGAGAGCTGCAGAGGTGGCTGATGGATCAAAGAGAACAACGAGGCTCGTCGGATCATCCGGAAGTTTCATTTAGGGGAGGTATGTTTGCATGCCCTTATTATTCCATTTCTTTTTCATTCTTCATGTTTCGATGACTATGTCTTTTACGACTCTCCGAAGGTTCGACCCTGTCCTTGGGCAGACCTAGTGGTTGTCCCTAGCAGCTTCGTGTATACCGCTCGACTTACGGCTCATCAATTGTACTATTACGATCACCAGCTTCCCATATGGTATCTAGGAGAGTTCGTCGTTTGGCGACATAATTCCGATGACTTCGTCGTCCCCAATGGCCCTCCTGTAACAATGGTTGACCTCAAGGCTCTCTAGGACAAGATTCCCTGGCGCCCGGCTGCTTGTGATCACTTTTCCCTGTAGGCGTCTCTTGTCTACCCCGAAAAGCCCTAACAAACAGATCTCCTCCCTAGTTTGGCGAGCCCTGTTCGACTAGTCGAGCTGGTAAGTTAATATACTTTCATACCTGTTCGAACATAGTTTTGCCTGAAGAGTGATAACATTCTGGTTTCATTTCTTGTAGTCTTCATACGATGACGGCCATATCCCGTAGTTAGGCAGTTCGCCGTCCAGTCATTTCCTTCCGTAGTTTGATCGTTTTGGTAAGCCCTCGATGTTTTGTAATCTTAGATTAATATGTTGAACGTTTATTAACCAAATTGTTTTTCCATAGATGCCTCGTGAGGGGGATGCTGCATGCGCTGAAGGTCATTGATGCCTTAAAGTACCAGCTGAAGAAGATGAAGGAGACGGCGTCGCATGGGAGCAAAGACATAGGGGTAAAATCGAGAATTCTCCTCTTTTATGATTTCTTCTTTTTATTGCTTGCTATTTCCTTTTCTCATTTTAGGAACGTGAGTCGAGTTTTGGCCCTTGTCATGGAGCAGCCGGAACGTTCACCTCTCAGGAGCCTTCTTGTGCTTAGGGGGAAGTTCATTGTCCTCGGCTAGATGTTGATCCCGAGACCTACAAGCCCAATCATGCTTCACAGTCGTCTTTGGATTGCCCTTTCTTCGAGGAGTGGGCTACGGAGTCTATTTCCTTTAACAGTGCTGATGATAGCAGGCCACATACCCTGCATCTTTCTGAGTTATACTTATCTCTTAGCTTCTGCCTTCTGACATGTCGTCAACTAGCCACGATCCTAGGATTTAGGAATCTAGCTTTCTCATTTAGGGGTGACGCCATCTATATGTTGACTCTTGATTTTGATTTGTATATGTTTGAGTTGAGTTGACTATGGTTTAGACTTAACTATGTGCACATTTGACTCATTTGACTTTGACGCGTTTGATTCAACTTGAGCTTGAATGGCTTGATTTTGAGTTGACCTTGACTCGCTTGACTTTAACTAGAGGGATTTGTTGACTTAGACATGAGGGAGAGGAGAGACTTCCCCCACCCAAAAAAAAAAAGAAAAGAAAAACAAACGAAACAAGTGAACTAAGACATGTATATCGAGGAAGGTGTGCACAAGGATCAAGACAAAGGAAGCGCAAGGGGGCGGCGTCTAGTGCTTGAGTAGCCCATGAGTGCTGGAGCGCCCAATGGGCACCCATACGCTGGACGTGGGCCTAGGCGCTCGGGGTTGCCTTATTTTTGGTAACTTTAGGCTTATATAAATCCTATGTCACCCTCATTTTCCATTACAGATCATTCTTTATTCTTCTATTTATCCATCCTTCGTGAGAGCTTTCTTCCTTTCTTCTTTCTTTTTCTTTTTATGTTTGAGCTAGCGGTAATGGCAAGAGATCAGACTTTGAATCTGCTCTCAATGAATGGTTTAAGATGATGACTCGGGAAGAAAAAGATTTTCTCAAGAGCTATACATGCAACCCATTGATAATTTTGGGGTATTCATAACTTGATTTAAATTTAACTCATGCTGCAATAGGCTTCTGGAATCCTCATACACATAGTTTTAACTTCTGTGAAAGTGAAGTCGTCCCTTTGCCTGAAGAATTAGGTGCTATAGCGGGTTTGTCATGTAGTGGTTTTCCTTGGCTCCCTAATTCTAAGGATTACTTATGTCTAGCCTTTGACAACTATTTGGATCTTGATGACCGTGCTATAGGAAGAATAGTGCATGGTTGTAACACCCTGGTTTTCTCCTTCCTAAAACTACTAACATTTCCGGAAAACATTTATAAAATAATCGAGCCCCAACTACTTTAGAAAACCAAAGCATTACCGCCACCGTGAAAACGGCTAAGGCATTTACCAAAGTACTAAAGCCGGAAGACTTATAATTTAAAAAAACAAACCAAAACAACTTAATAAATAAACTTCAAAACCAAATCCTGATACTTTATAACAACTTGGAACCACGACATAACCGACCCTTCAAACCAAATAATACTAATATCTTTAAAACAACGTTAATCCATCATGATATATAAATAGCATAACAGTCACTTAATTTTTAAGCAAAAACTAAACAACATGAAAACTCTTCACTCAATCCCAGCAATGATCGTAGATGGCCCACCTGAAACCTGTTACTTACTCTTTATTCAAGACTTCTACTCGCCATAATAAGTGGTCGTGTAGGGCCAAACAAAGTTAGCCATGCACACAAAGCAGTAATCAGCAAAGCTGAGTTACATAAGCATTAAGACAATGCAACACACTAGCATAAGAGTAATCCTGGGCAAGAGCATCAAAGTAAAAATCAACCATACCTTTACCACAATTGCAACATCATAAGACTCTAAGACTCTACTTCAGAATTAATATTATTATAAGGATTTCGCCTCGAACGGGCTCCTTCCTTAAAATAAATAATTGCCAAAGGGGCACCAACTTGGGAGTACTCCAAGAAGGTATTACTAGCGCACCTAGTGGCGGAAATTCCAGCGCATATAGATAAAAAATCTAAAAATAGAAGTACACGTTTGTACCCTAACTAGGAGTTGAATCCTCTGTTAGACAACTCCCCCCACTGTTCATACTACAAGGTAATACGTTCCAAGGTTTTGGGTGCGAATCCTCTTCACTTTACGTGATTAACCATTTTATAATTGCTGTGGACTCTCACATAACAAAACATCATAACATGCATAAAAATCACACAACATTCATAACATTAAATGACATGAAACAATATTAATTATCTTCATTGATAAGTGAACATATTTTATTCCTTTTATTAATCCTCTCTAGACCAACATTAACTGTGAGTGGTTAATTACTTCCTTAACAGTCCAACCTAACTGTGGTGGTAACATACTTACTATGTCCACACATAAACTGTGAGTGGATAATAATAATAAATTGCTCAATTACTACTAATCATGTGAATAAAAGTTCACTAACTCTTCTTGCTCAAAATATTTAATAACATAATCTTTCATGCTCATTTTTGACTACTAGTCAAAATTCTTTTATTAAACATGCATTCCAAACACCTTGAGTTATTTAATAATTATATATAATAGTATGCATAAATAAATACTCAGGATTATATGTAATCATGCATACTTGAACATGCTCATATAAGTCAACAAAGTCAACAAGAGTCAAATAAAATACTTATATCATGAGTTTCTAACATGAAACTTATATATTCAATCTACTACTAGCATGATCAATGATTATTCTAATCATGAATCTAGTACTTACGTACCTTGTATAATAGCGGTGATGCGCACTACTTCTAGAACTCACTTGATTCGAATCCTCCTATAAAACATAAGAGGAAAACTATATAAGAAAAACCTCTTTGATAAACTTTACAGCAACTCTAAACACTTTTACTATGATAAACATCTATCATAGACCTTACCTTACTATTGTCTCATCACATTCCAATAACTTGTCTTTCTGTTCGATTTATTCTATTTGCCGATAAAACTTATTTTTCATTACTTTCCAAAAATGGCAGCTTTACTTTAATTATTTCAAGCCTCTAAACCCTTTTAAACCACTTAATTTTGCATAAAAACACAATATAAATCCTTAAGGTTATGGTTCGATTCTATGCATTAGAATTTATTTGGAAAATTGTAAGTAATACACTTAATTTTACTTCTTATAAACATGCCTAATAAAAATTACAGCATTATTTATTTAATTAAAAATCCTTTAGACCTCTCTAAACTTCATGAAAATGCCCTAAAAACAACGGATTGATCATATAATGTAATACTTAACTTATATGATTAATTCATGCTAATTACATACTTTAAAACATTAATTATGAATTTTATAAAATCTGGACAGCTTATAAATCATACTTAAAATCATCTTTAAACTTCATAAATCAATACTAAAAAATATTGTAGTGATATAGATTCATATATGATCATACTAGCATAATAGAACAACAAAATTGTAACAGGTATAACAAATCAGATTGTTTAATACTTTAAATTGGTGAAAACCAATCTAAACATCATATTACATACAATCATATAAATTAAACTAGACATACCACTTCAACTAGATCTAAAAATAAAAACAAAAACTTATACTTCTCAAACCCCTAATTAAAATTCATGATCAACTTTTTAATCTATAATTACAAATCAAAAAACATGATTATAAACATAAAAACATTACAAAACATGATCATAAACATATTTTAAAAACATGCTTAAGAATTTAAATTAAATTAGAAGAAAAGGTTTTTTTTTTTGTACCTACGAAAATCGAGAAGGCAAAGGGGGAGGAGGTGGCGGCGACGGCCGGCCGGCGAGGGGCAGCAGCGGCGGAGAGGTGGCGGCGGACCTTCGGTCCTCTTGTCGCTTTATTCCCTTCGTTTTTTTTTTTTTTCTCTCTTCTTCTCTTTTTGCTTTTGGAATCCTAACTTGAATCCTTGGGAAATTCTGAATTTTTGGTTTGAAAAGGGGGTATTTAAAGCCCCAAAAGGATTTAGAGTTGGTTTAGGAAAAGCCCAAAAGGTCTAATTGAAGTGGGATTAGTTTTGGGCCCATAATTAAACTAATCATGGCAACCCATTAAAAACACTTTTAAAAGCCTTACAAAATATTTTCACACATTTTAAGACCTTCATAAAAATTATTTTATGACCTTATAAAAATTTATTTCTTTAAAATAAAGTAAATAAAACTCCGTAATTAATTAAATTCCTTTAATTAATTATTTTCAAATACTTTTATTCCTTTAAAATACGTAAAATGTACGTATAAATACTATTTTAATTTTATAACGTGTATAAAATTACGGGGTATTACAATGGTAGGTCGATTAATCTAGTAGAATTAATCAAGCATTTTCCCTAGATTACCCTCAATTAGACATGTTGCATTCGTGACAATCGTCGAGCCATTCGAGGATGGCAGGGCCCCTATTCCCTTGTGTACTGGTGAGCTGTTCATAGCTCTTAACCGTGTAAAGAAATATCCACATGCTCCGATATCTGGATGTCCTTTGCTTCTTCAGGTAAGCATTTTAGTGACAAATTGTTCGTATGCGAACTTGTGACATTAAATAGGTCATTTAATGTTAATGAAGTAGAATCTTTTGAATTAGAAGCTTAAAATTTAACTTCCAATACTAAAATCGATCATTACACATTTCAATCTAAATCTCTTCATGATACATCATTTTACTTTGTCATTGAAGTTCTTGTATGCCTCGTGTTGTATTGATATGTATGGCTCGTGGATCGCTTGAACCTGATGGAGCCACCTTCAAACATTCCATCATATTCTTTGAAGAATCTGTATGGGGGCCGCAGCCTTTACCAGCATTGCACTACACATGATTCGATACTGACCGTTGAGACTTATATCAGGTGGACAGTCTTGTGGTGGAAGGTTACAGCCATGGTGTATTCTGAGGATACCTCATACATCCGTATTGCTAGCTTGAATTCATTAACCTTTTATTGTCATACCCGAGTGATGAGGCAGTTTGGCAGAAAACAGTTAATTCCGGAGGATTACACTATGAAGCCAGATGATAAGCCCATGTCGCAGGGTATTGCTAGGAATTGGGAACAGAGCTGGACGAGACATATGAAGATTGCTGTGACCACTCTTCTGGAGTACTATGAAAAAATGTCCAAGAACTTTTTGATTTGGATGAAAGTTGATTCTATATCCATTCGTGCGAAAGCCCGTAAAGCTGAAAGGAAAGACCACGGGTACGACAAGGAGAAGATTGAAGATAAGTCTAAAGTCGTTTCTATTAGGATAGATTGGATCCTAGGAGGGCCCCTGTTTAGGAGAGACTAGAGAGGTTGCCTCCATTGAAGATTAAGGATCTTACTACTAATAAAAGGAAGAGGTCAAGAGGAGAGAGCAAGAAGGAAAAGGGAAAAGGACAAGTATATGAGGCGCCAAAGAAGAAGAAGTGAGTGCCTGAGGAGAAAGTTGAAAAAGGAGAGTTCGAAGACCGGAGATGACAAGGAAAATCCAAAGGAAGACTATAAATGATTGCTTTATTTATTAAACCTTCCATTGTTATTTAGTGAATAAGGCTTGCATGCCACTTATCATTTATTGCAATAAATAAATAAAAGTTTATCTTGTAATTAATCATGTTTGATTACTATGTTTAATAAATGATACATCATTAATTGAAAAAAAAATTCACTTATTGTATACAAGAATAAACACAGATCATGTATACTACAAGAGATTAAAGGTTGTAGGTGGGAGAGGTGCTTATATATTAAAGGAGCCGAATTTCAGGTAAAGGTTGCCTACGGTATCCTTTCGGAATTAGGCCAATCGTAGTTCTAGTACTTCCAAGGTCGTGATCTAGACATAGTACTTCTTGAGTTGATCCAGGTTGGTAAGTTTGTAGAAGTTATCACCATTCATGTCAATTAATTCTACTGCCCCTCCGAGAAGTATTTTGGTTACAATGTAAGGACTGGCCCAGTTCTAGCGGAATTTTCCTATTGGATCCATTACAGTTTTACGTAATGCTTTGAGAACCAAGTTACCTTCTTTGATGTTTCTCTCTTTGACATGCTTATTGAAATGTCTTTGAATCCTCTTTTGGTAAACATGAACATGACTCAGAGCTTTCAGCCACTTATCATCCCGGAACACTAGGGCGTCATATCTTGCTCTTGCACATTCGACTTCAAGAAGTTCACTCTCCGACACTATCCTTCGAGAGTAAATCTCGAGCCCGATTGGTTGAACGGCTTCCATTATATAGACCAAGGAGAAAGGCATAGTGCCGGTGTATATTCGAATTGATGTCCGATACCCCCATAAAGCGAACGTTAACTTGAGAGGCCAATCCCTATAAGTCTTAGTTATTTTCGAGAGAATTGCCTTAATGTTCTTATTCACCGCTTTGAATGCTCCATTATTTTGAGGGCGGTAATGTGAGGACTTATGCTGTTGAATCTTGTATTTTATGAACAGCTCCTCATATTAACCTTAAAAATTAGTGAAATTATCACTAATTATTTCATGTGGCACTCCATATCGGCATATTATATTTGTTTCGATGAATTGAGCTACGTGTTTAGCCTACAGTACGTGGAATGAAGCATCTTCTACCCATTTAGTGAAGTAATCGATTTCCACCAATATGAATTCATGTCCTCCATGGCCCGGAGGCGTAACCTTCCCAATGACGTTAATACCCCATGTTGAAAACAGCCACGAAGTTGATAGATGGTGGAGTAAAGATGGAAGTATATGTTGAGCATTCGCGTGTCTTTGGAGCTTGTCACAATGTCTCACATATCTGTTTCAATCATCTTACATGGTAGTCCATTAATATCCTTGCTTGATGATTTTAGAAGCCAGCATTTTAGCATTCATGTGGGTTCCATACATTCCTGCATGTATTTGATCCATGATCTTGTGTGACTCCTCCTTATCCACACATCGAAGCTGTAGATCATTGTAGTGTCTCTTATACAAATAACCCCCCTGGATAATGTATTGAGAGGCTAGGAGTCTTAAAGCTCGTTGTTCCTTCTTTCACGTATTCGAGGGATATTGTCGTCTTTCTAGATAATTCTTGATGTCGACATACCAATGATCTTCTTTTGTGAGGTGGTTCACCTCGTCGCCCTCCTCAATCATGAAAATATGGGCTGGTTCCTTCCTTATTCCGACCACCAAGGGCATTTTATTTAAAGAGTTTAGGATTCGAACCATAGATACCAATTTAGCTTGGACATTTGCAAATTAATTATCATCTCTCTTCAAGTAATTAGTATATTCCACTTCCTCGATTTGAGAAGCTATTAGCTCTAGATGAACTTGGTATGGGGACATACTCTCACTTCTGACCTTCCATTTCCCATAAATGTGATTGAAGATCAAAGATGAATCCCCATAAACTCGTAATCTTTGCACCTTTAAGGCTGCAACAACTTCAAGCCTTATCATGCAAGCTTCATACTCGGCGGCTTTGTTAGTTACGTCAAAGTCTAATTTCACGGAAATGAGTGTATGCTCTTCCTTTGGTGAGATAAGTAGAACACCAACCCCGCATCTTTGTTTATTGGAGGAACCGTCGAAGTACAGAGACCAACCTTCTTTTTCTGTCATCATTAATTCCTCATCGGGAAATTCATAATCCTTGGGTCGAGGTTCATCCGGAGAATCGGCTAAGAATTCTGAAACGACACTACCTTTTATAGACTTTAGCGACATGAATTTAAAGTTTAATTTGGCCAACATTATCATCCATCACGACATTCTCCCATTCACTGCAGGTTTATCAATGAGACACTTGAGTGGATCTCTCTTGCTTATTACTACATGAACGGTATAAGTAGACAAGTAATATCTCAACATTTTAGTAGACTACACCAATGCTAAGCCCAAGTTTTCGATGTTAGAGTATTTTCCTCGTATTGTAAGAAATTCTTGCTTAGGTAGTAAATGGAATTTACTTTTCCATCAATTTCTTGTGCTAGCATAGCTCCAGCAGTTGTTCGAGTGAAAGCCAAGTAAAGCCTCTAGGCATGTCCCATGGTAGGAGGTACCAACATAGGCGGATTAGTGAGATACTCTTCGATATTGTCAAATGGTCATTGGTAATTGTCATCCCATTATTTTGGAGCATTTTTCTTTAACTTCTAAAAGACAGGCTCTCATATCAGGGTGAGTTTGGAGATGAACCTGCTTATTTATTGGAGCCTCCCTAAGAATCCTTGGATTTTTTTTCAGTTTTGGCCCTTTTGGGTGGCTTCAAGGACATGATGACCTTGATTTTTGTTGGATCAATTTCGATTCCACGAGCCCTGACCACATGACCTAACAACATTCCCGAGGTAACCCCACAGGCACATTTTTTAGGATTATGTCTCATGTTGAACCTCTGAAGTCTTTGAAAGAATTTCCTAAGGGCAGGAGTATGTTCACTCTGTTCCTTAGTTTTTACTATCATGTCATCCACATAAACCTCTACTTCTTTATGTATCATGTCGTGGAGAGTGTGGTTGTGGCACGTTTTGATATGTGGCACCAGCATTCGTTAAGGCAAATTACATAACTGTATAATAGTGCAACCCCCATGGAGTAGTAAATGTTGCCTGCTCCATGTCTTCTTCTACCATCTTAAATTGGTTATAGCCAGCATATCCATCCATGAAAGAGAATAAGGTGTTACTAGCCATGTTGTTAATGAGAACATCAATACAGGGTAGCGGAATATCATCTTTTGGATTGGCCCTGTTTAGGTCTCTAAAGTCCATGCACATCCTCACTCTCCCATCCTTTTTTGATACAAGAACGATGTTGGCAACCTAATCAGCGTATTGGACCACCTTAATGGATTCAGCCCGTAACTGTTTGATTACTTGTTCTTTGATTTTCAATTGAACGTCCGATTTCATTCTCCAAAGCTTTTGTTTGACGGGCTTTACCCTCTAGTTTAGAGGGATGGTGTGTCAAGCTTTTTCTAGATTGATTCCCGGCATGTTTTCATACGACCATTGATATATAATGTCGAAGTGGCTACAAAAGATAAACCATACAAGGCTCACTAGGCTACTAGTAAGGGCAGCAAAAAAACGTATCCCACGAGATAAAGGTTTCTACACTAAGGCGGTCTAAGCAGTAATTTTAAGTCGGATATGCTTTGGGAACAAAGATTGTCACTAACGTTGATTCTACTAAGTTAAAGTTTAAAATTAAAGATGACTAAGGTAAGAGATCCACCGCTCACTTCTGCATGAAGACGCTAATTCCTAGGTCGAACCAACATAGAGGGAAATGTCCACGGGAAGTCGTTCTAAGAGCCATGTCTACTCTCTCGAGCTAGCATGACGAGCGGAACTATGAACACGACCTATTCTCATGGCGAGCATGAAATGACATATGCCCACTTGTACCTGTAGCTTTTCTTATTGTAGACAACTACTAACCAATAAGTGGGTCATTTAGGGCCAAGTCCAAGACAAAGCCATGCACGCAAAACAAACCGTCAGCAAAGCTGAGTACATAACTGCTAAAGACTATGCAACAAAACAACATGAACTAAAACATACACACAACTTACCTTTGAAAACCTTTCACCTGTGCATAGACTCAACAAATTAATTATTATAGTTAAACTTTGGATTCTGCATCGAACGGGTTTCCTTTCCTTTAAAATCGCCCTATTGGGCACCAACTTTGGAGCAACTCCAAGAAGGTATTACCTATGTCACATAAAGTGACCGAATTCCAGCGCATTATAAATATAAAAGAGTACAACGTCTTGTACCCCAAGTAGAAGTCACAGATCTCTGTTCCTTACGAGTCCCTCCATTGTTCATACTCAAGGTATATACGTTCCAAGAGTTTTGATGCAAATCCTCTTACACTTTAAGTGATTAACCGGTTTAACAACGTTATGGCTCACATATAACATCACATTAAAGTGTGCATCCAGTCAAGCAAGCCATATTAATTATCTTTTATTTTAAGTGATTCAAAAATAATCTCATGTTTGTCCTTTAATTAAACTGAACTTCCTTTAACACATATTAACTGTGAGTGGCAACATGTATAAAATATTTGGTCATAAACTCCTTTTAATCATATGAATAACAATTCACAACTACCTTTCTTGTTGATTAAGTAACTAACCAACTTTAGAAATAACTTCCTTCCTTTATTAGTAATCTATTGGCCAAATTAAACTAATCATAACATTCCAATTTTCAATCTTATAAAATTCATATTGCTATTTAACATGGAATGTCAACATAATATAAAATCATGCTTCTAATAAAACTTGTCATGCACATCAGTTCATGATTCAAACAAGCATACCAATATTTCATAACATAAAGGATCATCCAAGCATGAATTCTAGTTTTTATGTTTGTCCTTAGTACTTATGTACCTTGTGAAATAATGGTGCTCCGCCACAACTTCTAAAAGTTGACTAATTCAAAGTCTCCTACATAAAGAAAACCGAAACTAAATTAAAACCTTGTCGACTAATTTCTACAACAACTCTAAACTAACTTGTATACTTGAAACTTGTCCAAAATACTCCTTATATGGTCTCTATTTAATTCCATACTACACTTTAATTTTTCTGTTGCAAGATTACTTGTTTTTCGGGACTTATTTATACTTTATAGAACCTCAACATAAATTTAATGTCACTTTAGAAAAGTGGACAGCAATTTAAAATTATCAAAACTCCTTGAAAAGCTTCAAAAACAACATAAATCAATTCATATGATCAATTCATGCTAATTACATACTTTAAAAGCCTAATTATTCACTTTCTAATCTGGACTGCATGTTAAACATGCTTAAAAACACTTTTAAACTTCATAAAACCACTAGTAGAAAAATTGGATTTTGCTGCGCCACATTTGATGCGGTTCTTTGGGATTTTTAAAGAACCGCAGCAAATAGTTGTTGATGATACACATGAAAAATTATTTGCTGCGGATGATTTTTTTGCTGCGGTTCTTTTGGTTATTTGCTGCGGTTACAACCGCAGCAAATAAAGCAACCCAAAACAAATAGTTGAAGCCCAGCCCAAACGAAGTGGTATAAATGCAAAAACCTTTCAACAAATTTTATTCTTTAATTTGCTTCCTTCTAACCCTAACCCTCACAGCCTCACTAATCTTACCTCTTCTCTGATCTTATCTTCTATTCTCTCCCTCACAGCCTCACTCGTCTCTGATCTTCTCTTCTCTCCCTCACAGCATCACTCGTCTTCTCTTCTCTCTCATCTCCCTGTTCTGATCTTCTCTCTTCCTCCAAAAATCTCTCTCTCTCTTCATTTTTTCCTCTCGATCTCATTCTCCTACATCTATTAAGGTAAAATCCACCTCTTTCCTCTCCTTCTTGTTTTATTTTTCAGTATTAATTTTTATTTTGTGTTTTAATTTTTGTGTTTTGATTTTGTACGTTTTAGAGGCGATTTTTGGTGGCTTTTGGAGGTGATTTATGGTGGCTTTTGGAGGCGATTTATGGTGGCGATATATAGGTGGCTTCAGCGTTAAGGTTAGCTTTGCTTGTTTTCTTTTGGTTTCTATTTTTATCATATATTTTGGTGTTGATTTTGTTGTTTTTTTATGTTGATTTTGTTGTTGTTTTTGTGATTCGATTTTTATGTTGATTTTGTTGTTGGTTTTGTGTTTGGCTGGTTGTTTGTTTTTGGCTGTGGTTGTGGTGGCTTTGCGTTTGGTGGTTTGTTTTTGTTTGTGGTTGTGATTTTTTGGCTTTTGTTGTGGGTATGTGTTGGTTGTTTGTGTGGTTTTGTGAGTGAATGAGTGTGAGTGTCAGTGAGTGGGTTAGTGAGTGAGGGACTGACTGTGAGCGTGAGACTGTTACTGAGTGGTGTGAGGACTGATTTGTTGTTGATTTGTTGACTGAGTGAGTTAGGTTGTTGTTTGGACTACTGTTGCTCTATTGTTGTTGTTCCTTGTTGTTCTGCTTGTTGTTGTTCTAATTGTTGTTGTTTAGATTGTCGTTATTCTGATTATTGTTGTTTAGATCTAGGGTTTTGTTTGGTTGTGGTTTACTGTTGTTGTGGTTGAGGTATGGTCTTATTGGTTTGTGAGTGACTGAGTGTATGTTTTATGACTGTATGAGTGAGTGAGTGACTTTGTGTGTCAGTGAATGACTGTGTGAGTGAGGGAATGTGAATGAGAGAGTGTGAGTGACTGAGTGAGTGTGAAACAGTGACTANCAGTGACTGACTATGAGTGAAAGAGTGTCAGTGAGAGAGTGACTGAGTGAGTTGAGTAAGCGTGAGAGAGTGAGTGACAGAGAATAATAGTCTTTGTGAGAGAGAAAGAGAGAGAATAAGTGAGTGATTGACTGAGAATGAGACAGACAGAGAGTGACTGTGACAGAGAGAGTGAGTGAGAGTGTGAGTGAGTGGTTGTGCAAGTGACTTTGTGGATGAGAGGGTGGGTGAGTGAGTGTCAGCGAGAGTGTGGTTGTGTGAATGAATGTGTGAGTGAGAGAGTGGGTGAGTGTCTCAGTGTGGTTGTTAGCAATGAAACGATTTGTTGTTGTTTAGTTGTTGTTCTTTTTATCAATATGGTTAGCCAACCTTTCATTTAAGTTGATAATCATCCACTGCTCTACCTGATATGCTTCATTGTTTGGATGTAATGCTTGAATGAATGATCTAGATTTTGATTCTATGAAAGAATGGTTTAATGAGTATGTTAATGGATGCTTGAATGAAATATTTCGATGAGATTGAGCTTATGACTGATGTTTATTGATTTAGATGAGATTGAGCTTATGATTGATGTTTATTGATTTGTGGTATGATGTGTTGCTTCTTACTTGATTCCCTTATGGTCAGACAATTGCATCTCTTATGGTGATGCAATTGTTGAATGATGATCGAGTCCCTTATAGTCCGACAATTGTTTGATAAAAAATGAGTCCTTTTTCATAAGACACTAATTATCTCCAAATGATGAAGGAACTCAAGTGATGACCATGGACAACATCATTGAAGTTTGGGTTGGGCTTAAAAACCTGTTGAAGTAGCCTAACTCGAATGGTGGGTGATCGTAACCACTTCCCTGATGGAGATTATGTATATAAACATAAATATATATAGTCTATTGCTGTATTGTCGTGGTTGCGGTTGTGTTCTTGTGGCTATTGCTGTGATGTTGGTTGAATGATGAATATATGAATGCTTGTGAATGAATTTTGCTTGTTTATGTACGAGTTATGAATGAGAACACTATATAAAATAAATGATTAAATGAGACTACTATATAAATAAATGATTGAACAAAAGAATGGTTGAATGAGTATATTTATGGATGCTTGAATGAGATATTTAGATGAGATTAAGCTTATGATTGATTTTATGAATGAATGAATGGGTTTATTCATGAATGGTAATGTTTGAACGAATGAATAAGAATAGGAATGGTTGAATGAGTGGATAGATATGGTTGAATGAATGAATTAAGGTATGATTTATACATTTTTTTTTTTCTGTTGCTCTCTTTGCTCTTCTCTTTATCTGATGGCCCGCCACTGCCGCTGTGTTGCTGCTGCTGGTGTGTCGCTGTTGTAATGCTGCTGCTACTGGTTCTCGGACCGCGCTGTTGTATTCTTTACTTCTCCAATCACTCACCAACAAGTCCATCACCAATCTTGTTTAAGTTAAATTTCAAATGTATTTTTGTGATAGAAGTGTATTTTTTGTGATAGAAGTGTAATTCAATTGAAAATAATTGATTCTATGTATGTATAACATTTCAGCTTCTAATTTTGCTTTAAAATGCAAAAAAAAAAAAATTTGGGTGCTTATTTGTTGCGGTTATTCACAAAACCGCAGCAAATAAGTGTTTTTTTGGTTGGAAACTGCACTATTTGTTGCGCTTGTTAACAAAAATCGCAGCAAATAGTATACTTTCCCTCCAATTTTTGATGCTTTATTTGCTGCGGTTTGACCGCAACAAATAATAATCCACTTTATTGCTGCTATGGGGTTTGCTGCGGTCAAAAACCACAGCAATTACTTGGGTTTTGACCGCAGCAAAACTTGATTTTTGTACTAGTGAACATACTAAAAATCATATGTAACATCATAGAATTAATATGTGATCATACTAGCATAATATGAACACTTAAAACTTATTATAACTTGTTTTTACAAAATTTTCAGGTTTGTTAATTAACTTTCAAGTCATGAAAAACTCATAGAAATATCATAAATTCATGGAAAAACTCTTTTACTATGAACTAACATCATTATGAAACCAATCTATGCTTTAGAATAGTTTTTCATAAGCCAAAACATGTTCATAATATTTATTCTATTGAATTTCATGATTATAAAATTTGGACAGCAATTTATTTTATGTTTAAAGCCTTTAAAAATCAATCTAAACTTCATAAAATCATCATAAATTCACACAACAATAATTCATGATCATAATATTGAAGTTTAAATCATAAAAACTCATAAAAATCAAAACTTTCATAACTTTATAAACCCTAATCTAAAATTTCATGAACAACAAATTAATTCATGCTTTAAAACAAATCATAACTTCAAAAAACGTAATTGAAAATTATAAAATCATGATTAAACATAAATACGCACATGAATTTGCAAAATTTAATCGAAAGAAAGAAGAAGAATTTTTTTAATAGATTTGAAATTACTGAAAAGGCGAAAGGAGGTAGCCGGCGGTGGCGAGGGCAGCGGTCCGGCGGGGATCCGACGGTGGCTCTAGCGCACGCAGTCCAAGAAAAAAAACGAAATCTCTTCTTTTTTCCGTAAAAACCGAACCAATTTTTTTTCGGAAATACTTGCTCCTCTTTTTTTCTCTCTTTCTCTCTCTAAATTTTGGAATCCTAATGACAATTATGAGGGATGAAATCTGCAAATTTGGGTTTTAAAGGGTATTTATAGGCCTCCAAAGTAGGATTTTGTAAAGCCCATGCTTATCCTAAAAAGTGGAAATTATCTTTAAGCCCTTGCCATAAAATAAATTAGGAAACTCTTAAAAATTCTATTTTTAGAAACCTTTAAAAAATATTTTATAAAAAATAAAATATTATTTATAAACACAATTAATTATTTTTAATTAAAGCTTATGTTATATTATATTTTTTCTATTTAATATTCTTATTGAACATAATATTTCAGCAAAAATATTAAAATTACACGTATAAAATATAAAAATACTTCCTTAAAATATGTGAAAATGTGGGTTATTACATTTGTCCAACATGATCATCCATCTTGGTATGCGTCCATTTACTGCAGGCTTAGTGAAGAGATATTTAAGGGGATCACTTTTACTAACTATGTGTGAACAGTGTGAGTTAGTAAATAGTGCCTTAACTTTTTGGTAGACCATACTAACGCCAAGTATAATTTCTCGATGTTTGAATATCTTTCTTCATATTGTAGAAATTTCTTGCTTAAGTAGTAGATAGCATTTTCTTTTCCATCTACTTCTTGTGCTAGCATGGCTAATGCGGCGGTTTTAGTAACGGTCAAGTAGAGTCTTAAAGGATGGCCCAGATTCGGAGGTAGCAGGATAGGCGGATTCATGAGATATTCTTTGATTATGTCGAAGGCTTGTTGGCAGTCATCGTCCCATTCTTTTGGAGCATCTTTCTTTAGCTTCCTGAAGATGGGTTCACATACCATGGTTAGTTTGCACATGAATCTACGTATGTACTAAAGCCTTCCTAAGAATCCTCGAATTTCTTTTTTGGTCTTTGGTGGTTTCAAGGACATGATGGCTTTGATTTTAGTTGGATTGATTTCAATGCCTCTAGCACTAACAACGTGACCTAGAAGTTTTTCGAAAGTGACTCTGAAGGCACATTTTTGAGGATTAAGTCTCATGTTGAATCTTCAGAGTCTTTCGAATAACTTTCTCGAGGCAAGGGTATGTTCACTCATTTCCTTGGTTTTCACTATCATGTTGTCCACGTATACTTCTACTTCTTTATGTATCATATCGTGAAGTAGTGTAGTTGCACTGCGTTGGTATGTAGCCCCGACATTCTTTAGACCAAATGGCATGACCATGTAATAGTATAACCCCCATGGAGTAGTGAAAGTCGTCTTTTCCATGTCTTTTTCATCCATCTTAATCTGGTTATAGCCGGCGTAGCCATCCACGAAGGAGTATAAGGTATGGTTGGGTGTATTATCAACTAGCACATCGATGTGTGGCAAGGGGAAATCATCCTTTGGACTGGCCTTGTTCAAGTCCTAAAATTCCACACACATCCATACTCTTCTGTCTTTGCAATTGTGAAAACTTAGCTTCCTAGAGGACAAAGGAACCCCTGATACCGGGATAATGTTGGCAACCAAATCAGCATATTGAACCACCTTGATAAATCCTGCCTTTAGTTGCTTAATTACCTCCTCTCGGATCTTCAGTTGAACTTCTGGTTTCATCCTTCTAAGAATTTGCTTGAGGGGTTTGGACCCCTGGCTCAGGTGGATGGTGTGCTTGGCTATTTCTTGATCAATCCCTGACATATCTTCATAAGACCATGCGAAAACATCCTTTAATTTTGTCAGTGTTGCTATAAGTTATGCCCTTTCTTGAGGATTAAGCATGAGACCAATCTGTAACTCCCTTGGAGTGTCATTGCCGGAGATGTTGATCTTTTCAGTTTCCTCAACTATTGGAGTTTTGCTGTCATGTTCCTCTACAAATTTTATTATTTCATCATCCTTTTGATTTTCAGTTTGTGAAACAGAGCAATCATGTAATAGGGATGAGGAATAAGAGGAAGGAAACGAGGAATAAGCAAGAGAAGTTATATCATTAAGCTTGTTAATTATGACATCGAAATTGGCCCTAGTGGCGGAATCTAAAGGGGGGACAGACTCCTTGACAAGTTTATTAGTAACTATGGAATTCTTAGGACTAAACGACTTAAACGCATTGGACTCAGACACAGCTTCAGACTCAATTTCAGACTCGTTGAACATTAGGCCTTCTTCTATTGTGAAGTCCAAGATCTTTCCTTCTAGCGTAATGATCTTGACAGTCTTGCGCCATCCTCTAACCATTTGACTCGCAGGAGTGATGAGCTCAGTTGGATCAAAAGCTTCAGTATTCATAGCCATGAGCACCTCTTGTTCGGTTGGTGGAGCTTATTCTAACTCGAAGAGCAACCCAAGTCCTTGTACATCAATATCATCCAGTTTGGATTTACTTTTAGTGATTGAAATGGCTTCATCTTCAAGGTTAATGGTGGCAAGGAAGAAAATCTCCATAAGTCTTCATCGCGATCATCCACTAGTAAATATAAAGTCATTTGCTGCGGTCAAAAGAGGGGTATTTGTTGCGGTTTTCCATTAAACCATAGCTATTAAGTATTTTTTTTGTTGGGAATTGTTGGTTATTTGCTGTGGTTTTTTCAAAAAATCGCAGCAAATAAGTAATTTCCCTCCAAAAAAACTCTTATTTGCTGCGGTTTTATGGAAAACCGCAACAAATGAGTACCAAAAAAAACAAATTTATTTTTTAGCATTTTATAAGCTGAAATGATAGTTTGAAAGTTACATATAAATGTTATCATTGATTCTGAGCCAAGTTACATGTATATCTCAACAAATTACACTTACAAGACAACAGAAACAAATATAGTAACAACATAAACATATCAATTACAACAACAAATTTCATACAGTTTATAACATCAATACTAGATACACTAGCAAGAGCAACTACATCAGACCGACAGCGACAACAACTAGCTAGAGAACAGATGGCGAAAGCAGCAACTCATCTTAATAATATGAGATGAAGACCAAATATCATTTCACGTGGCACTCTCAAAGCATCACTTTCTACTGCATGAACATCCAGTATAGCTGTTAGGAAATTGCTCTTGAAAACACAAAATGACAACAAATTGAGAACCTTCGAGGCGTGTACTCACTTTCCTAAAAACTATATTTCACCCCTATCACAAGAGCATGGGTTTCATGAAATAAGTTTTTGAGATACAACGAAGAAAATCTTCTTTGGTGATGCTCTAATCAACAAAGAACAATGAAGAACAAGTATGTAACTAAAAGTTTTAATAATGTGAAAATGATGATGAACTTTTTGAAGAAACTAACTCTTCAATATTTGATTATCAGAAATTCTGAAGTTCCCTTAACTTCTCTTTCACCATCCAACACATATATAACATATATGTTATAAGCATGAAGAGATACAAGCAAAAATAACCACCGTTGAAGCAACGGATAAAGCCAAGAAACCATTTCCGAAGCCTCTATGGCCCGCATAAATATTCTATGCGCCCGCATTTTATTAAAATTTTGTCTTTTGAGGGCTTCTGGAGGTCTGATGCGGGCGCACAAAAGTCTTATGCGCCCGCATCAGCGGGGGCTTTTTGCTCTTTATTCGTGAAATACAACTCTTGCATGCTATACTTTTCTTTGATTATTTAACTCACCGTTTCCATGTAAATTATCAAAGATCAAACTTGGATGTATCATACATATACTCTAAATCACTCAACATTCCTCCACCATTTAGAGTATATAAATTATGAAAATATCATTATCATCATCAACACATATACAATCTTATGCATCAATGAAAGTGTACAAGGACTTGAACTTTCACCTAGTATAATACACATTCCAAGAATCCGTATCTCATGGTTGTGAAAACAATTGACCATTGACATTAACTGAACTGAAGAGAATCATACACATAAGATAAATACTGTTCTTCATTAATAACTCGAACTTTAGCCATGTGTCCCGTATCTAGTTCATACATCAAAAGACGCCCCCTTCTTAGCTTTCTGTGAAGCAGGCCAAACCTTACATTTACATAGGTAGAATCTATTAACATGCTCCTGTGACCAAAAGCAGCAATGTCAAGATCTAGTAAGATAAAAAAACTCTTTTAACCAATCTCAGGTCCGGAAACTTGACCTTGGATGAAATAAACAAGTTCCTCCCATCATCAATGGAAAAGAATTAAATTATTTAACTTGAGTCTCAAATGTAAATATTTTTGAATCAAGTTAGATTTCTTTCACTCTTGATGGATAACTAAGGGCTCCGAATGCCTATACCAATTGCCATCCTTTCAACTTTTTCTCTAGCTAGTTGCTTTTGTGAAGCAATCCGCTAGATTAATTAAGTATGTCCAGAGTCTCAATTGTGCACACCGTATCTTTGGTATAGAGTCCTTGCTTATACACTATGTGCTAACACCAATGTTTTCTAGGATTTACCGTTATATGGTTTGACATACATCTTGCCAAAGTCGCCACTACCTATCACAATGAATTACATAGGACAGAAAATATGGCCTTTTGGAATCAAAAGGAATCTCATACATGAGGATCTTCAACCATTCTGCCTTTTACCGGCGGAAATGCAATGCTATGGAAAACTCCGATAACCATAGTAGAGTCTTGCTATGCAAGTTTGTTCTTGGAATGTCCAGATCTTGCACCCTCCCCCAAACAGAGGAAAAATACCCATCCACTAGTGGAAAAAGATGAATGATCTCTATTGGAGATTCCAACTGCATCAGGAAAATCTTCTACAACCGAAGGATAAAACCCTTGTATAAGATAAAAAACCAAAATCTATGGTTTTCTTCAAGTACTTCAGTACACGGACAGATAGCTGGCCAATGTTACAGTTCCATGCTAGGGATTATGAGTAAATTACTCAAGTTGACCAACCGCAAAAAAGGGAATATCCGGGGCCTTGTACTTGTCATTGGCATACATTAAGCATCCTATAACCTTGCATATTCAAGTTGAGAAACTGACTACCTTCATTAGGGTAATCTAAAACTTTTTATGCTCGGATCCATAGGACTTTGAAAAACAAGAGCGGGTCTTCACTGCATTGAACTTTTTGAGATGAAAACTTTTTCAATGTAATGAGATTGTGACAAGGACTAAATTTTGTATCTCTCTCTTGATTTCTATTTCCAAAGGATGGACATTCGCCTCCCCAATATCTTTCATGGAAAAAAATTGAGACGATAGGGAAAGGATTTAGTTCAACTCTACTTGTTGCTAAATCGTTCCAAAAATCAAAACATATCATCAAAACTATAGGACAACATGATGGAACCTCCTTACTGTTGTCAATTTTCAAAATTTAACTATACAAACAAGTGTACGAAAATATTCAATTTGAAATACGGGTTGGACAATTAATACCCATCAAAACCTTTTTGATTTGCCACCTGTTTGTGTGTTTTGCTTGCTTTTAGCCCATAATAAAAGGAACTTCTAACTTTTAACTAGTTTGCAAAACTTATGTTCTTGGTTGTCCTTCACAGACAAAAGGCCCTTTTGGTGCTCATGTAAACCTCCTTTCTTCAATTTCTCATTTCAAAGAACGCTTTGTCTCTTCTTAACATCCATTTGATGGATTCACAAGGATTAGCGGAAACTGCTGCAAAGGGCTATTAGAAACCTTATAGTGGAGAGAGATTCTTGCAACGGGTGGCATATGTAATCAAAGTAATGTTCAATAACCCGGTTTTTGAACTTATCAAATAGTTTCATCAATCTTCATTTTCTTTTGGGAAGTCCATTTTGCATTCCGATTGGTTTACCACTTTGGAGGTAAACGTTCGCTAAAATCCAAGTATAATTTCCCAAAGATTGAGTCCATTCTCATCATTAATTGCTTCTTTCCAAAATGGAGCATCTGAGGCACCATTGCCTCATCATAGGTTGAAGGATCATCCCTACCATTAAAATGTATTTAAACTTTTTGGAGATATCTTCCCTTGATCCTTCAATCAAAATAACATGAAAATCCGGGCCAAAAGATAGATTTTTCTTTCTTGCCCTTTGCTTCTCCTGGTTGGTTGAGGTTGATGCCTCATTCTTCAATTTGAGATTGAATTCTAAACCTTGATCAAATGTACTTTGATCAAGTGCTGAGCAGAGTGATAGTAGGAATACATCCTTGGTCTAGGCAATGATGAAAATCTAGTTTCATCAAAAAAATTGCATCTCTTGACTCTATAGTGGTATGAACCGACCAAAAGTTCATTGTTCTTAACAATAAAACCTATAGGATTTGCTGATGCTAGCTATCCTATAAAGATGCATTCAAACACCTCTTTCACCCAACTTCTACGTTTAGGTTCTGGCACTTTTACAATGCCCCTACATCCCCAAAACTTTGAAAAAATGATTCAAGTTTGGTTTCCTTTTGTACCAAAGCTCATATGGGGTTACCACATTTCCTTTCAAGGAACACGGTTTTAATATATAACAAGTGTCAAAACAAGCTTCACCCAAAAACCTTCACTCAAACCCGAATAGGATAACATGGTGTTCACCATTTGCAAAGTCCTATTCTTCTTTCGCAACACACATTTGTTGTGGTGTATATAAGCCGCGAATTGTCTCATGTAATTCATATGATTGGAAATAACGTTGTGATTATATATCACCACCTTTTTATGGTTCTTAGCTTTTTAACTTTGTCATTTATTTGCAATTCTACTTCATTTTTGTTCGATTTTTTAACACTTGTCAAGGGCTTCATCCGTAGAAAAGAAAACAATAAGTAGACATAACAAAATCTTGAATAATCATCAATAAATGTACTAAATACTTTTTGTTACCCAAGGGGAAGGTGTGCATGAAAATCACACAAATCACTAATGCACCAAAACTAAGCAAAGTAGTAAGTAGTATTCTTTTAAACATTCGTTCCTTCTCTTAAAGGTTTTCTTGTGATCTTTGACAACATGCATGATTTACACTCTCTATGTTTTGATTGAAAGAGGTATCAAATCATGCTTAGGACTTATGATAAAGCTTTCTATAATTAACATGTCCAAGTCTACAATGCCATAGAGAGGAATCATCATTTAATAAACACACATTGTCTTTCAAAGTATTACAAATACTAAGTTTAAACATTCCATCACAAAGATAACCAAGTCCTACAAAGCTACCACCTTTAGACAATACAAACTTATCTGATTCAAATACCATTTTATACCCTAATCGATTCAAAGTACCACCGGAGACTAAATTCTTCATAAGTTCCGGAGAATAAACAACATCTCTTAAAGTAAGAGTTTTCCCAGAACTAAACAATAATTCTACTTGTCCTACACCTAGAACTTTTGCCGTAGAATCATTTCCCATGTAGAGCATTTCTCCATTTCCAACTTCATGAAAAGTTTTGAATAGAGATTTATCCTTGCACACATGTCTTGATGCTCCCGAATCGATAAACCATGAACAATTGTCCTGCACATAATTGATTTCAGAAATCACACACACATAATCCAAAGATGAATTAAGTGATATTTGTGCACAAGCATTACCTTGCTTCTCTTGGGATTGGCTAGAGTTGCCACTTCCCTTCTTCTTGCTCATCCTCCTTTTCCAAATGGTACAATCTTTCTTGAAGTGACCGGGCTTGCCACAAATCCAACATCCACGTTGTGGAGTCTTTTCATATTTAAACTTTTTGCCCTTATTGTCACTTTTGGAGTCATTACTCCTCTTCTTTGGGTTTGAAGAACCCTTGGACTTATCATCCTCCACCATGTTAACGGTGGTAGAACTAGGATTTGCATCCTTTTGTCCATCTTGCAACCGAATTCCCTCTTCAATACGAAGATGAGAACCCAATTGTTCTAAGTTTATATCCTCTTTTTTATGTTTCAAAGAATTTCTTACATCTTTCCATGACGGTGGTAACTTATCAATTATTGAAGACACTATGTAAGTTTCACCAACATTGGTATCATGTTGTTTAAAATTGCCAATAAGTCTTTTCAATTCATGAAATTGATCCATAATACTCTTTGAGTCTACCATGCGATAACTATTAAAGTTACTTACAAGAAATTTCTTACTAGAAGCATCCTCTTGCATATACTTAGACTCTAGATCATTCCATAAACTTTTTGCGGATTCATAAAATTGATAAATATCAAAAAGATCATCAGACATACCATTCAAGATGTGGCCACGACAAATATAATCGTCATTCTCCCACTTGTTTCTTTTCCTTGTAGTCTCCAAGGTTTCGTTGTCCTCTTCCATTGGTTTCGGGGTTGACAAAACATAGGCCACTCCAAGTGCGGTGAGAACAAAGTGCATCTTCTTTTGCCAATGTCGAAAACCAACACCCTCAAACTTGTCTAACTTATTCAAATTTGTAGTCAATTCTCTAATGGTTGCCATTTTTGCAAATAGGAATATAGTTTTTAGATTGTTAGGAAATTGCTCTTGAAAACACAAAATGACAACAAATTGAGAACCTTCGAGGCGTGTACTCACTTTCCTAAAAACTATATTTCACCCCTATCACAAGAGCATGGGTTTCATGAAATAAGTTTTTGAGATACAACGAAGAAAATCTTCTTTGGTGATGCTCTAATCAACAAAGAACAATGAAGAACAAGTATGTAACTAAAAGTTTTAATAATGTGAAAATGATGATGAACTTTTTGAAGAAACTAACTCTTCAATCTTTGATTATGAGAAATTCTGAAGTTCTTAACTTCTCTTTCACCATCCAACACATATATAACATATATGTTATAAGCATGAAGAGATACAAGCAAAAATAACCACCGTTGAAGCAACGGATAAAGCCAAGAAACCATTTCTGGAGCCTCTATGCGCCCGCATTTTATTAAAATTTTGTCTTTTGAGGGCTTCTGGAGGTCTGATGCGGGCGCACAAAAGTCTTATGCGCCCGCATCAGCGGGGGCTTTTTGCTCTTTATTCGTGAAATACAAGTCTTGCATGCTATATTTTTCTTTGATTATTTAACTCACCTTTTCCATGTAAATTATCAAAGATCAAACTTGGATGTATCATACATATACTCTAAATCACTCAACAATAGCTTCCCTGCCAAAAACAATTAACCAAATCATGTTTGTGAAGGGATTGAATGCTAGAGGTATTTTTTGATATATATTTTATAGTGATTTAATAGGAATGTAGAATATCCAAACATTATATATTTGATCTGTTTATAATGTTAGTTATCACTTATATATATTTGAGTATTAACATATTTCTCCGCCTTCTAGAATGTCAACATATCATGATCACTACAACTACTTTTTTCTCTATAACTTGCATTTAAACTAAATACAGATTACCTATATGCTTCTTGGAGTTCCTTATTCTCTGGATCCAAGTGGAGAGCAATCTTGAATTCCTTCTCTGCCTTTTCATAATCCTGCAACAACATATGCACAATGCAATGAGTCAATGACCCCTAGCTAAAACCAAATCCGAAGCTATTGCTTGATGAAACAATGAGCCATAAGACTAGTGAAAATATCAGCAACATGTGCATCAAGATAAAGTCCCTTTTTAAGGGTAATCTAGTGACTTAATGCATGAGAGCAAAACAAATGCTCACCTCAGTATACTAGCATGATGCATCAAAATAAAGTCCCTTTTTGACAGCTTCTGCTCCTTATTCTTTAGCTTCTAAAAACTTCTATTATTTTGTGAGCTTTTCCTATAAGTTAAATGCGCAAATTCTGTTGAACAACAGGTAAACTTATACAAAATAGTTTCAAACGTCACAAATATACCAACAGTACAAAAAAGACCAAAGACCAAAGTCAATATTATACCCACTAGACAAACATAGTATCGAAGACCAAAGACCAATCACGCACTCAATCACACACTCTCAAACACTAAGTAATATTGGACCTCAATATATAATTAGAGAAGACCAACTATTTTAATGTGAAACCATAATTTTTAACATACAAGTTCAATTTGTAAGTTTAAAGTTACGATTTTATAGCTAAAAGTTACTTGTACAACGCAAACTTAAACGTTACGACTTGATATATTCTAATACTTGAGGCTAATCGGAGTATCAAAAAAAGAATTGTCACTCTAAAATATCTATAGAATTGCCTAGCTAATTTGATAATGATAACGACAGTACAGGTCTGATATAGTTGATAAAATAGTTGAGATACTAACCCTTGATTGAAAAGTTTGTAAAAGTGATCTGTTTTATTGAAAATTTCAATTGCTAATGATGAAGAATCCAATATGAGAAGCGAATCATTGTTAACATCCATCAAGTTGTAATTTGTCTTAATTTTACTCTCTAAACTCATTCTCCTTGCCATTTGAGAAATTATGACGATTAATGCTTATAGAACCCTATATCGGATTACACAAATTAAGGCCATAGATAAAAACTTTAATATGCTCTTCAAAATATAAATTAAATAACCTGGGAATGCAAGTCAAAATCACCTCTGATTTGGACTAATTAATGTAGCCCACAAACGCTTTCGGAATACTTGTTAGATTTGACCAACATAAAATATACGAGCAATCATTAAAAATACACTCTCATGACACGTTACAGCGTTACCAATGTGCATGTGTGATGTGTGGTTAGATGTAATATAAGAACCGTGTGGAAGCAGTTTTAATTATATCATACCAAGGCTAATTAACAAATTATGTGCATAAGATAATATTATATATTAAAACAAATTTCTGGAATTGATAGAGAAAGTTCAATTCGGCTTCAAAATATTACCATATCAACAACAAATAAAGTGTAAATGTCTAATATCAACAAGTAGTATATAAATAGCGATAGATTGTATGACATTTTTTGCGCCACAAAAAACCAAAACCCCACAAAATTGCTCTACCAAACATACATTGATTTTGGGTATATATTCAAAGGAAATAGCAATGAAAGAGAGAAAAAAGGAAGATTTATATCATCTATATAATAAATAGATTAACATTGAAGCAAAAATATAAAGATGATAATGTTGGGTGTTGTAGCTGACTTACTTGAGCAATATAAGGCTGTTCTTGCTAGAATGAAGCTTGAGTTGATTGCTAGAAGGCTTTTGCCGTCGCCTTCACCATCATCTACGGAATGGCCTCCTATTTCTTAAGGCTCTCCATCTTTCATTGTTTACTTCTGAATTAAAGAAGTACAAATGTTTCATCATTAGTGACTGAATAATTAGCTGAAGAATTTTTTTATTCTTCAATACGTCATCATATTCTTTCATTCATTTATCTTGTGAAATTGTAAGTTATAAATATTTTTATAACATTGTATTTAATTTGATCAATTCTTTTAGAGTGAAATGTATATAATGAATTAATGCAAGTACTTCTGTTGGTATGTTTAATTCTTCTTATTTTGTTAGAAGGTTTGATTGAGGTTAAAAATATTCTTATACTGCTGGAAATTTGGATATGAAGTCTACTCTTATAGACTTATAACTAGTCTATATACATTTAACGTGATACGTGATACGTGATACGTGATACGTGATACGTGATACGTGATACGTGATACGTGATACGTGATACGTGAATACCATCACTCCTCACAACCAAAAGCTCATTATTTCAATGCTAGGTTAAATGGAATCGGAAACGGGGTCGAAAACGAATATGGATACGGGGAGTGAAAACGGCTACTCTGAAAAATATTGTTAATGGGTACGGTAAAATATAACATGAAGAATCGGAATCGTCCCCAATACGGGGACGAATTGGGTTCGGGGACAGCTACCCATTAGAAGTACCCATGCTACATAGTTTCAATGAAGTTAATTGTGTGTATTTGACAACTAAAAAAGCTAAGTGTGACTGGGAAAACAAAAGTTACATACATCGTATATATTTTTGTAACATATATTATCGAAGACCAAAGACCAATCAGACACTCAGTCACACACTCTAAAACTCTCTCAGTCACTAACTCACACTCTAAAACTCTCTCACTCACGTCCACACCCACAACAAAAAAAAAGCACTCAAACCACCAAACCCATAACCTCATTCACACACGCACTCACACTTAGTCCCTCACCTCACTCACACACACAACCCCTCACTAACAACCACATAAATCACAACAATGATGACATGGAGCCACAGAACCACCCACCCACCCACAACAAATCCAATAACCAATTGAAAACAACCACCGAAACCCAAAACCACCACCAAAAGCTCATCATTGAGCCAAAGAACCACCCACCCAAAAACCACGAAAAACTTGAAAAATCACGAAAACCGAAAATTAGAAGAAAAAAAATCTAAACAACAACCATCAAAACAACTAAATTGAAACCAAACAACAAAAATCAAAACCCAAAAACCACAACAAAAAAATAACAAAATTAAAAATTGCGACAAAATATTAACCTTAATCTCCAAATCCAAAAAATTGCCCCATAAATCGCCCCTAAAATAATTCTTTGAACTCGCAAAAAAAAATACGAATAAAATCAAAATCATACCACAAAACAAACAAAAAAATTGGATTGAAAACGAAATATCATCAAAAACCCACCCAAAAAACATGAACAACAATCAAAATTGGAAGAAAAGCAGATCAAAATAAACTTGAACCTTTGACAATCAAACAAAATCGAATTTAAAAAGGAAAAATAACTGAAACGCAGTTACCTCGGTTTTAGATGACAAGCTAAAGAAAATCGAATTGAAGATGGACAATATAATGATTCGATAAATTGAATTGAAGAATGTGTTTTTTTTACTAGTGATCGTGTTCGATGTTGATGATAGGTTGATCAGCGTCTTGGATCTTCATTGGAGATGCGTCGATAGTAACCACGACCCCTTATAGCATGAACTTGATATTTTGATGTTGAGTGGATGGGATCGCCCCTAGTTCATGGAGCCAAGGTCTTCCTAGGAGAAGATTAAAGCTAGTCTTGATGTCCATGACATGAAACTTCAATTTCTTCTCGACAGGTCCTGTGAGCAAGTTAAGCCATACAACCCCCATGGTGTCCCTTCTTGTGTTATCATAGGCACGAATGGCTTGATTGCTATCATGATATTCTTCTTGTAATATCCCGAGCTTTCGAGCGGTTCTCAAAGGGCACACATTGATAGTCAAGCCATTGTCAATTAAGGTCATAGGTATGTTTAGTTTGTTACTTATGATAGTGATGTAGAGAGCTTTGTTATGACTCGTTCCTTCGGTTGGGAGGTCCTCATCAGAAAAGGAGATGGACGGCTTGTGGTGCTCGTGGATAATAAGGTTGACCAAGCCATCCGGAGTAGTGTCGTCGACCACATTCAAGTCAGTATGGGCCTTGAGTAGAGCCTGCCTATGCTTCTCCGAAGAGACTAGTAGTTGCCATACGTTGACATCAGCCTTGGTTCTTTTGAGTTGCTTGATAACCACATTTTCCTCTTGAGGTGGACGAGGCGGTGGAGTAGCTTGAGTGTTGTGTTGATTTTGTGTAGTGTTAAGGCATCCTGTTCGAGTAAGGACTTGAACCTTATTGTCTTTAAGAGGTGACAAGGGCCTAAGAACCTCAGTGATGTCGTCATCTTCTTCGAGGACATCATGGCAGGTGGGTTGTATTCCATTTCCATTATAGACATCGACGTCGTCACTATCTCATACTCCATTGACTTCTAGGAGGGATGGCAAGGTGATTGCTTGTGGGGTAGGTTGTCCCACAGGAGTGACCAAATTGAGTGGGTCAAAAGATAGTTCGTCTTTTTCAACCATGTTTATGGGATTGAGGTAGAAGTTCTCTTCCTCGATCATGAAGATGTTGACCTTCTTTCCTCCAGGTGGAATGGGGAGCCTTCCATTTTCAACCATGTCTTGTAGAAGGTTCTTGAGAGTCCAACATTCTTCGGTGGTGTGACCCCTACCTTGATGGTACTTGTAGTATTTGCTGGCATTCCGCGGAGTTTCGAGAGTAGGATCCGGAGTGGGTCCCACTAGAATTAGTTTGTTTTTTGATTGGAGCCTTTCAAACTCTTGAGTATAGGTCATACCCAAGGGAGTGTACTTGCGTCGGCGGCGAAAAGGAGCTCTAGTCTCTTCAACGGCATTAATGTTGTTGGAAGTGGATGCTCCTTTTGTTTGATTGGTCCTTGGATTACTAGCCCATCTTCCTTTTCCACTTTCCTTGTTAAGATCGTCTTCAATCTCGATCACAATATGGTAGACTTGTTCGAAAGTACTAAAGCCCAAGTACATAAGAATATTTTTATACTTTGGAAGCAAATTAGCAATGAATATCTTGACTTGCTCATTTTCAGGTTGGATAGTTACCATTTGTACGACGACTTCCCTCCAACGGGATAGGTAGGAGGTGAACCTTCCTTTTCTCCTTGTTTGAGAATTTCAAGCTCCCTTTGAGAGGTGGTAGCTTGATTATTTCCTATATAGCGAGTCATGAATGCGTGAGTTATGTCCTCTCAAGTTGAAGTATCCTTGTCGGGAAGTGAAAAGAACCATTTCTGACATACAGGCTCGAGAATCATAGGGAAGATCCTTGGGGCAGAGCGTTGGGTTTATCTTCTTCACATCCATGTATAATTTGAAGCCTCTCAAGAAGTACTTTGGGTTGTTGGTAGCCTTAAATTCGGGAAGTTCCGCAATGGAGAATTTCGCCAGTAAGGTGTCGATCAAGTTTTGATCTAGATTAGGAGGATCAAAGTAAGTGTCTTGGTCGGTGACCCTCCTAGCTACCTTCTCTATGTCTTGCTCATTGTTTTGGTATTGGAGATCGTTCATCTCTCCCAATGCTTGTGCTACTCGGGCTAAGTCAAGAGCCAATTCATCCATCGTGAGAGGAGATTCTGGGTCGCTCATTGTTGGATCGAATTGCATTGTATTTGCTTGCTCGTGAGGTGGGATGTCCCTTTGAATTAACCTTGTGCCTCGTTCCCTAGTCCAAAGAGGAATCGTTGCTTTGGTTCTTGCACGACCTATATATCCTGCAATGTTTAGATTTTAGAATGTTTGCTTTTACTTGTTTCAATGACTTGACTCATATGACACATGCAAGACCTATCTTGGTTCATAATGGATGTCCAGGCTCACTTATTTCATCTCCCCTTATTCTTTTTTTTTCATTTTTTTTTTATTATTGAGGGAAGATGAAGATACTTTTTACAAAATGAATGCTATGCAACCTATGGGGGGTCTATATGGACTTTTAGTCAACATCATAAGCAACCATGGTCTACATTCGACTCTCTAGGTGAAAACGCTACGAAAAGACTAGATTTCTGCAAACAACATTTATATGGAACATGATCATATATCACATCGCACGTAATAGCACACCTATGCTTGTGGTCAAGTACAACAATCCTAGTCCAAGGTTCTCAAAGGCGACTATAAGTAAGGATTAGGGTGTCTAAGGGGGTACCCTGACTTTTGTGTGTCCAACTATCCACACCACAACTTAGTTGTGATTCAAGTAGGACATCCATTATGAATCACATAGGTCATATGATTCACGCGTCATGGTTGGGATGGACTTCAACTAAGGAACGACCTAGGTAGGTTACCTAACCATCCTTAATATCGGTCCCCCAGGGGTGTCTAACGTATAGAACATACTTTAAGAGACATGTAACCTGAAGCAAGACCCTCACGTGGGAATTGCATGCATTATGTCAAGCTAGTAGAATTCAATATTATAAATGTGAAATTTATAAAGGAATATCCCTAGCAGAGTCACCAAACTGTGGATCGGGGGGCTTCGGGGGCCCACGTGCCCTTTCTTACTGGACGTTTTGAATGTTGTGTTTAGTTTGTTTGCATAGTGTGAGTATGCTTGGCTTGGGGGTGAGTCTAGAATCTCGAAACCCAAGTGGAGAAGTCGCGACCGTCCTCCTTCCGGGAGCTAACGGAACCCCATTAGGTCATAGCCCTATGGCAAAGTGACAGCCAAGGATAAGAAGGTCTCATTTCTCTGGATTCGGGGAGGAGGGTAAGGACAACAGTAGATCACAGTGTCCCCCCGTGTATAACGGCCTCTACTAGTTCTCATATGTAACTTCACGATCATAATATCAAATTATAGCAATCATATTTCCGGTTTAGTCCTACAAACACGTATGGAAATAAGGCTAGGCGGGTTTTAGTTAATGCACACATAATTTCCGATTTATCATGCATGGGTGATCGCTTCAGGATAATTAAGTTGATTTTAATCTTTGATTATTGGAAACATACTTTTAGGTCTTTTAAGCTAAACAAGAATTCTATGTCATTAAATGCATTAAAACATCTAGCATGAATTCATATAAAACCTACGACACAGTTTCTACTTAAGACTGAATTTAGTTTAATGTTGAATCGTCAATTAATCAATATTACATGAATATGAATTATAAACATGTCAATCTTCTAATAAAGCATTAAAATCACATATTCATGTAAACTAACTCCTTTGAAGAACTCAAGATGATGATTTCGACACCGTTGGACTCATTCGAAGTACATTTCGTGCAAGTCGACGACCCTTTAGAACCGAGAGCTTGAAGAACCTTGATTATTTAGTAATAATAATGTTAATAAGTATTTGGTACGATTTTCGAAGTAAGGCACGAAAACCGAGGGATTTTTAGAGAGAGGAAGTGACGAGTTAGAGAGACTGAGAAGAAGTTGTGAAGATGTGTGTTGATGATTCTATTGATCGAAGGAGGAGCGTATATATTGTGTTGGAAGGAAGGTCACTGAGCGCCAGGGTGCTAGGGAAGCGCTAGGACGCCCAACAGTGAGGACTAGGGCGCCAATGGAGCACCAGGACGGTGGAATCGAGCGCCAGAGCGCCCACTGAGTGTTGTGGCGCAACCTCTTTGGGCAACTGGGCGCTGGTTTGGCGCTTGGGCGCTGATGTGAATATTGATGGCACTCGCCACTCACAATCAAAGAGTCTAGTTTCAATTCTCTAAAGAAACACCAAGAATTTAAACTTGGGAATTTTCGAATATTTTTTTGTTTGATTAAAGACTCATGTACCCTCAAACTCAATTTATCCTCACGTGAATCTAAAGCTCTAAGAAACAATTCACAATATCAAGAATATTGTTTTTTTGAATGAAAACAATAGAGAAAAAACGCACAACTCAACGTTGATTTTATTTCACAAAATAAACTATGTTGTTACAATGGAACTTGGAGGCTATTTATAATATAACCAAAGACCAAATCCTAACAACTTTACTAAGAACAAAAGAAAATAAAACACACGTAAGAAGAAACCCCTAATTCGTCCAACTTGGCCACTTGCCCAAGTTGCACCACAAACTCAAGATAAAATTGCCACATCGTCTTGCAACTTGCTCTTATCTTGTTAATAAACTCTAACTAACTCTGACTAATTAGATTTTATTCTAACAAATTTACTAATTAATTAATTAACAAAATAATCAGCAAAATCCTTCCAAAATACACACCATACATAAGTTTCCCAAAGATCACAAAAACGCAAAAAATACTCGCCATTTAGCTTTGCTATTTTTGCGCCATTCTTGAGTTTTCTTTCCCATTTTCAAGAAATGCTTCAAGATTCAATCTTTTAATCAAGAAACCATTCACCATATATTTTAGGATGATTATGATGACCAAGACCCAACAAGAAATGAAGACACCCATGCCTGAAATGAGAAAAACCCTAGCAATTGTATTGGGAAAAATACCCATAGGCAAAAATTAACTTTATGCTACCATAAACACTATTGATTTCAGTTGGTGATGATTTTTAATTTCATGTGACCATGCACACAAAAATGTTAGGCTTAGATGCACCAGATTGCCTTGTGTCCCTAAAGGCCACCAGTTCACCTGATGTTGCATCCTTCTTAGCAGCATCCATCAAATCATCGAAGTTGTCCTGATTATATGTACCTCGATTCATATCATCCTCCTCTTCTTCAAAAGAGTTTTTCCTCAAATCTCGAAGTTGATCATCAGGAACATAGGGAATGAAATCACCAATGTTAAAAGTTGCATGAACTCCATATTCACCTGGCATGATGTGGATTTTTAGTAGTATTCGCAAATACAACCTCAAATTGACATTTTGTTTATCAATTAAACTCTCCACTCCTAGATTAATTTAATTGAAGGCTAATTAATTAATACACTATTGTAATTAATTAATTAGGATCTAAGTTTGTTAATCACTCTTGATTCACAAATTTGTGATAGAAAATCGAACAAAGTTTAATCACTAAACTTGCGCAATTCTTACGGAAATATTGAATTGAAATTTCAATGTGTAAAACTTAAATAATTACATCCTAATGTTGAGATTATTTATAGGTATAATCAACAACAAAATCATAACTAGAAACAACAAAGAAAACACGCACAAACTAGGGAAATTCGTCCCTTTAAAAGACACACACACACACACACACATACACTCAACAAGATAAGTATGCCACCTCATCACTACATCTTGATCTTATCTTACCTAACAAACTCTAACAAACTAATCTAATCAAGAAAATATCCTAAAAATGTAACTAAATAATTAATAAACAAGATAATCATTAGAAATTATCCTAAAAATTACGAAAATACTTGTTGCCCAAGATTGCCAGAAATCGTCAAAATACACGCCCTTTGTTGTTCGTCCAATTTGCGCAATTTTCAAGAACTTCAAGAAATGCTTCAAGATTCAATCTTTTAATCAAGAAACCTTGAAGAAACCATTCTACATGGCTTTTAGCATATTTATGATGATCAAGACTCCACAAGAACTAATAATAATAATGTCCAAAATGAGAAAACCCTATCAAGTGAAATGGGAAAAAACTCATGGACCAAACCACCTTGTTCCCTGTAAGCACCTTGTGTTTCCATCCTGTGAGTGCATTAATTATAGTTACTATTACTTAAATTAACTAATGGCTCACTCCACTAGTGACATAGTATTAATGATCAATATCCATAGTGTTGGCTAGGAAGCCACCACTAATACCCACAGTGTCAGTGCTTACCACGGGATTTACCATTATCATTGTCACCTGAACTTGTGATTATTCCTTGTCAAACCCAATAGGATTTATTAAGAAGTTGATTGGCTTATCCACTATTGACTTCTGTAAATGCAATTTCTTCATGAATCTAACTGATAAGCATTTTCACCAACTTTCCTCACGATATCTCACTTGTACTCAAATTCACATCATGGCAGCTCTAACTGATATGCATTTTCACCAACTTTCCTCACGATTTTAGAAGGTCCATCACAACGTGACATGTGTTTATTCTTGCGTTCATTTAGAAAGTTCTCCTTTTGTAAATGCAACCAAACTAAGTCTCCATCCCTGTAAACATGCTGATTCTTGTGTCTGTTAGCACGTTCCTTTTAAGTATCATTCACCTTTTCAATCCTGGCTTTGACTTCTACATGCAATTTCTTCATGAATCCACCTTAAGCTTTGCATCATTGTTCACCAATTCAAATTTAGGAATACTAATGAAATCATTTGGTAGCTTTGGGTTTACACCATACACTACTTCAAAGGGTGAATGTTTCGTAGCATATGTTGGTGATCTGTGCTAAGCAAATTCAGCATGAGCCAGCTTCAAATCCCAATCCTTTTGTGTCTTTTTCACCAAACCCCTCAAAGTAACGCCAAAAGTATGATTAGTAACCTCTGTTTGCCATCAGTCTGTGGGTGATATGATATACTAAACAAAAGTTTTGACCCTAAATCTCCAAAGTGATTTCAAGATGTAACTCATGAACTTAGTATCCCTGTCACTGACTATAGTTTTCGAAACTCCATGTAGCTTCATAATATTCTAAAAGTAAAGATCAGCTACATTTATGGCATCACCTGTCTTATGGTAAGGAAAAAAATGCGCCATTTTTCTGAATCTATCCACCACCACCATGATAGAATCCTTTCCTCTAGTTGTTCTAGGCAATCCAACTACGAAATCCATAGATACAGCTTCCCAAGGATATTTAGGAACAAGCAATGGAGTATACAAACATTGATGAAAGGATGCTTTTGCTTTCTAACAAGTAGCACATTGAGATATAATAACTTCAACATCTGCAATCATCTTAGGCCAGTAAAAATGTTCCTACAACATAGTTAATGTCTTCGTGATTCCAAAGTTTCCTACTATTCCTCCACCATGAGCTTCTCTCACAAACAGTTCTATGATAAAATTCTTAGGAATGCGTAGAATATTTCCCTTGAATAGAAAACCATCATGCAACACATAGGACCCCAAAACTCCTTTCATCATTTGCGCCAAAACAGGTCCAAAATTTTTGTCCTTTTCATAGTATTCTCTGATAAGATCTAATCCAAGTAACTTAAATTTCAAAAAACCTACGAGAGCATATCTTCCTGACAAAACATGAGCCACCACATTCGATTTTCCAGTCTTATACTTAGATGAAAAGTGAAAAGATTGTAGAAATTCTACCCACTTTGCATACGAGGATTTAACTTATGCTGACTATTGAAATGCTTCAGAGCTTCATGATATGAGTGTAAAATAAAGTGATTGGGTCTTAAATAATGACTCCAATGATCCAGAGCTCGAACAATGGCATAGAAATCCTTATCTTAAGTAGAATAGTTCAATTTCGCCCCATTCAACTTCTCACTGAAATAAGCAATTAGCCTCTTATCCTGAACCAAAAATGCTCTATTATCAATGGATTTGGAAGAGGAACCTTTATCTTTGATGATTGTCGGTAATCTGGATGTTTTATCGAAATTGAGCTTTGTAGGCACAAAATCACGTTTTTGTTCAAAGAGTTTAACAAAACTCCTTGATTTTCATGAGTTTTGCCTCTCCACTCTAGATGCCACTTTGCATACTTCCTCAAACGTCCAGTATGGTTGTAGTTCAACTTTCTCCCTAATATTCTAATCCAATCCAGCCACAAAACGAGCCACTTTGTGGTCCTCTTTCTCCTCCAAATCTACTAACTCACGTATGATTTGGGTTGGATGGCTTAAATATATGAATTTTGTAGTTTAAGGATAGATTATACTCTCAAAACACGATTAGGAGTCTTGTGAACTCGAAAACACAATTCAAGAACACGAAAAGCACTCATGCAAGGTAACACAAACCCACTCACAAGTTTGAGCAAACTTACGAATTTTAGATTTAATCTCACACAAAAAATTCTGTATTATTTGATGAACTGACAAGACTACATATATGCATACATCCCATGCACATAGGATAAACTAAAGATACTAAAATTGAAAAGATAATAATTATACTAATCCAAAATAATAAACCTACCCAACTAATTCTATGCCCAAATATAATTAGAAAATATTTTTTAAAGATTCTACTAACTAATTAATCCTACGCAATATTGGCTAACTACCATATTTTATGGAGTATATTCCATGCAAATCAACCAAGTTATAGAGTATAATATTCCATGCAACTCAACCAAGTTGTAGAGTATATTCCATGCAACTCCACTATCCATACTACTTCCCAAGCAACCTTCTTATGCAAACAAGCCCCTAAATAATCCACATCAAAATCACAAATCATCACAAGATTTTCAAACTCCACCATGTATTCTTCCTCAGATTTTTGATTTTGTCTAAGAGAATGCATTTTAATGAAGTTATCTTGTCGAAATCTTGAGACACAAATTGTTTTCTCATCTCTCTCTTAAGTTTAGTTCATGAGCCTATTTCAGACTTGCCATCCTTCTCTCTTCTCTTTTGTAGTGCTTCAAGCCATAAACTTGCATAAGTGGTGAGTTTTAATTCAGCAACTTTGTAAGATGTGTGATCATCATACTCCTTAGAGGTGAGAACTCTTTCTACCCTCCCAATCCACTCCAAAACTTATTTGGATCCATGCTACCTTCAAACTCAGGGATTTCAAGCTTTAGATTTCAATCATCATCTTTATTTTTTACTTTTTTCAAGCGCCTAGTTCTTGGATCATCATCACTTTCACTGCTTGAAATTTCCTTCGTGATTTTAGGCCTTCTTACACTCCTAATACTTACGCTTTCTTCCTCAGATTCAGATGACTCCTGCTTCTTAGATTTTCTCTTACTTGGCGTGCTACCAATAGAAGTAACCACCTTCAAAACTTCATCTAAATGAGCTTTCAACTCGTCAATATCGTTCTGCATTCTTACTTCTCTTACTTCTCGCAATGAAAGACCCTTAGTGAAATTTGTGGGAACTTCATCACCACCCTCCATTGTTATGTTTAATGTGATTTATGATTTCTATAAGCACCTGAGAATTATATATCTCTCAAGGTGAGCACCAAAAGTTGATGTGAATATTGATAACACTAGCCACTCACAATCAATGAGTCAAGTTTCAATTCTCTAAAGAAACACCAAGAATTTAAACTACGGAATTTTTGAATAAATTTTCGTATGATTAAAGCCTAAAGCACCCTCAAACTCAACTTATCCTCACGTGAATCTAAATCTCAAAGCACCAATTCACAAGATCAAGAATATTGTATCTGTGAACGAAAACAATAGAGAAAAAACGCACAACTCAACGTTCATTTTATTTCACAAAAGAATCTATGTTGCTGCAATGGAATTTGAAGGCTATTTATAATATAACCTAAGACCAAATACTAACATCTTTGCTAAGAACAAAAGAAACTAAAACACACGTAAATAAAAAAACTCCTAATTCGTTCAACATGGCCACTTGCACAAGTTACACAACAAACTCAATATAAGATTGCTACATCATCTTGCAACTTGCTCTTATCTTGTTAACAAACTCTAACCAACTATATTTTATCCTAACAACTTAAATAAATAATTAATTAACAAAATAATCAGCAAAATCCTTCAAAAATACACGCCATACACAAGTTGCGCAAAGATCACAAAAACGCCAAAAATACTCACCATTTTACTTTGCTATTTTTGCACCATTCTTGAGTCTTCTTTCCAATTTTCAAGCAATGCTTCAAGATTCAATCTTTTAATCAAGAAACCTTCAAGAAACCATTCTCCATGTATTTTAGGATGATTATGATGACCAATACCCAACAACAAATGAAGACATCTATGCCTGAAATGAGAAAAACCCTAGCAATTGTAGTGGAAAAAAAAACCCATAGGCAAAAATTTTCTTTATGCTACCGTGAACACTGCTAATTTCATTTGTTGAGGATTTTTAGTTGCATGTGACCATGCACGCAAAAGTTTTATCCTTAGATGCACCAAATTGCCTTATGTCCCCAAAGGCCACCAGTTCACCCAATGTTGCATCCTTCTTAGCTGCATCCATCAAACCATCGAATATGTCCTGATTATATGTACCTTGATTCATATTATGCCCTCTCCTTGCGCTATTGTGCTCAAAGCCCTGATTTTCAATTTTTACGTGGCATGTCTTCGGTGCTTCCTTATTTCGTATATTTTCTTCCATGAATCAAATTATTTCGAAATATTACAAGAATATACGAAATTTACTTTGATAACACCATTTATACAATTCCATAATCTAGAGTTGTCATAAACCGAACAAACCTTTCTAGAAGGTTCGTCAAATCCGGTCACATTGTTATGATTAAATTAATTTATTTATTTTCGAAAATGAATTTAGAATGAGATGGAAATGAAATGAAAATGAAAATAACAAAATCGTTTTAAGCGTACTTCAGTCGTTAATTCATCATTGGTAAACTCCTATCAACAATGGTTTTATTCATTTATTAATTTTCAAGCACTCGACTTTCAATAATCGGACATCATTATGACGTGGTACACAATAATCATCAGCCGTTAGGAGGGACCAAAACTAGGTGTCTACGCCCGGCATAGATGTCTTCATCATCGCTATCCCATATTCCATTGATTTCCAAGGGAGTGGAGGAGATGACAATTTTTGAGGCAGGTCGCCCTACAGGATTGACCAAATCAAGGGGGTCGAATGATGGTTCATCTTTCTCCACCGAATTGATGGAGAAGACTATGTTGAATGCAAATTCATGGCATAATCGTTTGTATTCTTCCCATTCTTTGCAATGGAAACCCTCGGGTATCTTATAGGCAGGATGATATTGAGGGATAGGTGGAACCAATGGAAAAGGTGCTTCAATGAGTCGATAGTACTTGATGTTGTTGAGCTCCTAGCTTTTGTTTTGAATGATGACAAACTACATTGAACTATTATATTGTATGCACGTTTCTGCTTGCATGTGCAGGTACTAAAGAAACAAGTGCAATGATGACAAGATAAAGCTCATGAAGCCATGTCTTGAAGTTTGCGTGAAGACCAAGCTCATAGAGTCTAACTCTTAAGTCTTAGATGCAATGTAAGTGGTATGAAGGTTTATAAATGCACTATAAAGGTTGAGATTATAGAGATGTACTAATTATGGATGACAAGGAACTTAAGTTACTTGTCATACATAACTATAAGTAAACTTAGCTAACTGGAACAGTGCTGAACTAGTCCTCCCGAGTTTACTTCATACATCCGTAATTTACGAAAGTTTCTTTCCATGCAAAATAGTTTTCAAAAATTATACGTGTAATACCCCACATTTTCACGTATTTTAAGAAAGTATTTTTGTATTTTGTTTGTATAATTTTAATATTTTTATTGAAAAATTATGTCCAATAGGAATATTAAATGAAAAGAAATTAATGATAATAAAATAAATAATAAATAAGTTTTGATTGAAAGTAATTATTTGTGTTCATCTATAATATTTTTATTTTTGGGAAGAGAAATTTCTTAAATTCGAAACTTTTTGAAAATGTAATTTTTCTAAAAATAGTAATTTCCGAAAATTGAAAGTTTTGCAAAATAAATTATGTGTGTAGGTATGCAAGGAATTCATGTATTATGTGTTATTGCTTTAATACCATGTGGTGAGCTCGGGTAGGAAAATTGGGCGTGTAGGATAGGCTTTGTTTCTGTTCTTTCATGCATTAAAGTTCATGTTTAAGGTGATGCTTATGTGAATAGTTGGGGGTAAAGAAAATTCTACGTTAGCCACAAGACCTCTTTTTGTAGAACTGTTAGTTTTTGTTGTTTTGTTTTGTTTTGGGAAGGATGGACCATTAGCTTAAAGTTCTGTGCAGGATGACACATAGTATGCCTTGTAAATATACTCAATAGGGACATTGGAGAAGAAAGACTATGAAAGTCCACCACAATACGTCTGGAAGATACAGTTCTACTGTTGGAACATGAGTACTGTGCTGGAGTTACCACAATGGGAAGGTAGCCAGGGAAGTGAAGACCTAATGGTGAAGGAGACTCCTACGGGTTCGAAGACTGATGAGTCAAGGGATAGTTCGTATTATAAAATTGAGAACCCAGACCTAGTAATCCCAGTATATGTTGATTTGGTAACCGAATCTGAAGAAGAAGAAGAAGAAGAAGAATCAGATCCTGAGGAGGAAATGGAAGAGGAAGAACAAGATACGGATGAAGAAATGGAGGTTGACACTAAGAATGACCCGGAGTTCATACCAAGGAAATATGTGATGTCAAGAGACAAGAAAGATAATGTTAATGTTTAGAGACTTTGTTTAGATCTAGTTAACTATTGAAGTTTGATGCTTCTAATGTTTAGTTGAATAGTTTAAGTTATTGTTTACATTAGTTTGAATAAGTGGCAGTGAGCCATAAGAAACGATGAGAAGATTTGAGTAATAAATTTATTTTATGATTTAAAGTCTCAAGTAGAATAGAACCAAGGGAATTATTTTTATTTCTTATGTGCTTTATTCTTATTTTAATGGTTGTGTAAACAATCAAGACAAAGTGAATCATTCGCTCTAAAAGAATGAAATTTCTTTTATGAGACGAAATGAGAAAGTATTTTATGATTTAAGTCTATGTTGTCCTAACTTTCAGTTAGACTTAATTTAACATAAAGGTCTTTTCCTCTATAGGAGAAATAGAATGGCTGAACGTAACAACAATCAGTTGAATGAAGTAGTGAGGCAATTAGCTAATGTAGCTGAACAGTTAGCTGCAAGAGGAAATGGAAATGGTAGTGACCCTGCTGGGGAACTCTTCAAGAAAATTTCTCAAAGCAAGCCACCTACTTACCAAGGAGAGAATAATCCAACTTTTCTAGAGGGATGGTTGAGAGAGTTTAATAAGTTGTTTGGGGCAGTTGAGTGTCCAGAGAGGCTTATAGTGAACCATGCTGTGTACTATCTGAGAGGAGAAGTTGATTTATGGTGGTCACAAAATGAGGCTGTAATAACGACTTTACCAGGATTTAATTGGGATATTTTCAGGAGCAGATTCGTAATAAGTTCTACCGTGTGTTTCTTCAAAAGCAGAAGGCTGAGGTGTTTCTAAAACTTAAGATGGGGAGTATGTCTGTTACTGAGTACTACTCTAAGTTCATAGAATTGTCTAGGTTTTCCCCTGAGGCTGTAGCAACTGAGAGGTTGAAGGCTAGTCCCTTTGAAAGAGGGTTACCCTTAGACTTACAGTCACAACTAGCTAGACAAATCTTTAAATCCTTGGATGATTTATATGGTAGAGCTGCACATTTGTATGCCATAGACTAAAAGAAGAAGGAGGTACAGAAAGAGGGTAAGACGAGGGAGAAAAGGAAGGATGGTGGAGGAAACTTCAACCAACAAGGAAATCATGGTGGATATAAGAAACCTTGTTTCAACAACAACTTCCAGGGTAATAAGGGAAACTTTGGGAAGCCTTTTAAAATATTTTTAAAACATAAAAATATTATTTATGAACACAAATAATTACTTTCAATCAAAACTTATTTATAATTTTATTTTATTTATTTTATTATCATTAATTTCTTTTCATTTAATATTCCTATTGAACATAATTTTTCAATAAAAATATTGAAATTATACAAATAAAATAAAAAAATACTTTCTTAAAATACGTGAAAATATGGGGTATTACAGTCTACCCCTTAAGAGAAGTTTGGTCCCGAAACTTTGTGTAGATTAGTGTATCGAATTTGAATAGAGACTACATTTACTTTAAACTTTCCTACTGAAATGCTATGTTGTTGTAGACTTTAGACACTTACTTGACAACTTTTTAGTAGACGAACATAAACTTCTTACTTAAAAGTCATGGAAACTCATAAAACTTGCAAAATTTGAGGGTAAAAACGCATAAAAAACAGGTCACTTCCTACCCCCCTTAAGAATCGAGTTACGTCCCCATAACTCTGCTACTAACCTGAAATAGTTCTGGGTATTTTTCCCTCATCAAATGTTCAGCTTCCCAAGTAGGTTCCTCGGTTTCTTTGTTAGACCACAACACCTTCACTATTTTGACACTCTTTCTATGAGTATCTCTGACCTTACTGTCTAGGATTTAAATTGGCCTCTCTTCATAGGTCAAACTTTGGTCTAACTCTATTGTTTCAGCTTGTAACACATGGGACTCGTCTAGCACATACTTCCTTAGTTGAGACACATGAAAAACATTGTGTACTTTGCTCAATTCCATTGGTAGTGCAAACTTATAAGCTACATTCCCAACCCTTTGCAAGATCTCATAGGGTCTTATGTATTTTGGGCTCAATTTTCCTTTCTTTCCAAACCTCATCACCCCTTTTATTGGTGATACCTTAATTAACACCTTGTCGCCAACTTCAAACACAACTTCTTGGCGTTTTTTATCCGCATAGGACTTTTGTCTATCTTGTACTGCTTGAATCTTTGCTTGTATTACTCTAATTTGATCGGTGGTTTCTTCTATTAATTGAGGTCCTATAATCATTGTCTCACTTATGTCGTTCCAACACAAGGGGCTCCTACACTTCCTTCCACACAAAGCCTCAAAAGGTACCATACCAATACTTGCATGGTAACTATTGTTGTATGAAAACTCAATGAGGTCCAAGTGATCCTCCCAATTCCCTTGAAAGTCCATTACACAAGCCCTTAGCATGTCCTCTAAGGTTTTTATGGTCTCTTTGTCTGTCCATCAGTTTCTGGATGGAAAGTTGTACTCATCTTCAAGGTTGTAACAAAGTTCTCCTGAACAGTTTTCCAGAATTTCAAAAGAAACCTAGATTCCCTATACGACACAATATCCTTTGGAACTCCATGTAATCTCACAACATGTTTTATGTAAGCCTTTGCAAGTTGTTCCATTTTCCAAGTCTCTTTCTTAGGTATAAACACTGCTGACTTAGTAAGTCTATCCATCACTACCCGTATGGTATCATTCTGATTCTTCGACTTCGATAAACAAGTCACAAAGTCCATTAAAATGCGATCCCATTTCCATCCTGGTATTTCAAATGGTTGGACTTCTCCTTGAGGTCTCGTATGCTCAAATTTAACCATTTGACCAGTAAGACATTTACTCACAAATTTAGCCACTTCTCTCTTCATCCTAGGCCACCAATACATCTTCTTTAAATCCTTATACAGTTTATCGCCTCCAAGATGTACTGAATACGGGGTATTATCACCCTCTTCCATGATTCTTCGTTTTAAATCTTCACATTTCTATAGTATACACCACCTTCCTTTATACCTTAAGCTTCCATCCTCATGAATCTTAAAATCCATAGGTTTTCCTGGTTTCAACTTTTCCTTAATTCAATCCAGTTTTACATCTCCCTCCTGGTTCTTCTTAATTTCCTCGAGTATTGTTGGTTGGATACTAAGATTACAGAGAATTCCTTCCAACTCTCCCTCCTTCACTATTTCCAAACTCAATCTCTCTATGTCCTTACATAGCTCATTAGCAACCACCAAGGTATTCACCCTCCATGCTTTGTTTTACGATTTAGAGCATTGACTACCACATTGGCTTTCCCTTCATCGTATTAGATATCTAGGTCATAATCCTTGATCAACTCAAGCCATCTCCTTTGCCTCAGATTTAAATCCTTTTGACTGAAAAGTACTTTAAAATCTTGTGGTCTGTGTATATCCTACATTTCACCCCATACAAATAATGTCTCCATATTTTCAAAGCAAATACTATTGCTGCTAACTCTAGATCATGAATAGGGTAGCTAACCTCATATGGTTTCAATTGTCTTGAAGTATAAGCTATCACCTTTCGATTTTTCATCAGCACATATCCCAAACCATTTTTAGAAACATCACTATATACATCATAAGAGTCACTCCCATCTGGGAAGGTCAGCACTGGAGCTGTAGTCAAACGCTCTTTTAAAGTCTGAAATGCCTCTTCATATTTATTACTCCACTCAAATTTACAGTCCTTCTTCATTAACGAAGTCATGGGTTTAACATCCTCGAAAAGTCTTTCACAAACCTCCTATATTAACCTGCTAACCCTAAGAAACTTCGTACATCCGTTACATTCTTAGGTGTAGGCCATTCCTTAACTGCTTTAATTTTAGCTAGATCTACTTCAACTCCCTCTTTAGACACAATATGTCCCAAAAATGCTACTTTCTCCAACCAGAACTCATATTTCGAGAACTTAGCATACCACTCATTCTCCCTTAATGTCATCAAGATTGTCCTCAAATGTTCCACATGTTCTTCCTTACTCTTAAAATACACCAAGATGTCATCAATGAAAACGACCACAAAGTTATCCAAAAACAGTTGGAAAATTATATTCGTTAGATCCATAAAAATAGATGGCACATTGGTTAACCCAAAAGGCATAAAAATGAACTCATAATGTCCATACCTAGTGCGAAAAGCAGTTTTCGTTAAGAAGAATAAGAAGAAGAAGAAGAAGAAGACTTTATTTATTTAAACTTTCCTTTACCACACATTAACTGTGAGTGGCTAACTATTGCTCATTGCTTCTATAAACACGTGAATAAATATTCACTAACTACCTTTCTTGTTGATCTGGTAATTAATCAACTAAACTGCTTTTCTTTATTGACTACCAGTCAAAATAATTAACATTCCAATATCAATGATGTAATTATAATGCTAGTAAAACGGAATCTTATCTTGATAAACAAAGCATACTTTTCATACCATCATGCCCACTTAACTTCTTATGCAAGTCATCTCAAGTCAACAAAGCATTGACTTTTATGTCTATAAAATATAGCATGGAAATAAAAACTATATATAATGAACCCTATTTACATGATTGCCTATAATACTAACGTACCTTGTGTTATTTATAACGGTGATTCGCCACTACTTCTAGAAATCACTCAACTTGAATTCTCCTACATAGGACAAATCGATACTAATTAAAAACCATGTTGACTAACTTTTTCCACAACTCTAAATTAAACTAACTATTTACATTGGAAACTTGTCCAAGATCATCCTTACATGATCTCTAAATTACATACGTTTTTATTTTAATATTTCCTTACAAAACTCCTGATTTTCGATAATTTTCTAAAAATGGCAGCTTTGTAAAGTTGCTTAAAAACTCCTTAAAACCTTTTTAAATATTATAATTTAACCTTAAAACAATTGATTCATGTCCTAAGATCATCATATACAATTTTGGTGTGTTAAAAATAATTATAACTCATTATTTCATGTGTTACTATTTTTATTATCTTTGAAACCTTTAATTAAATTTACTATTTTTATTATCTTTGAAACCTTTAAATCCCAATAAATTTACATCTTTATATTTTAATTCAAAACTCATCAAAACCCTTTTAAACCTTTATATTTCAAGCATAAAACACTTTTAGAACCTTCTACTATCATCATACTTATAATCTACACATTAAAATATATTTTCATACTCAAAAACATGTTCATATAATATTTTTACTCCTAACTTTCATGCTTTTAAAAATTTGACAGCAACATTGAATTTCTGTAAAACCTTTAAAAATCATTCTAAAATTTATATTAAATCATTATAAACTAATACCTTAACAACTTATGATCATAATATGAAAGTTTAGATTATTATCGATCATTAAAACTATTGATTACATGAATTTTTTCATAAACCATAATTCATAATTTTCATGAACAACGTATAAATTAAATTTCAAATATTAAATAAATATTCATGACTTTAAAACATGATTAAAATTATTAAACATGCCTAAATAAAAACCATAAATATAAATTTTAAACAAGATTGAATTGAAAAGAAAGAGGAAGAGTTTCCTTTTTTTAAAATAACCGAAAAAAACAAGAAGGAGGGAGAAGTGGTGGCCGGCGAGCAGTGGCTGCAAACGAAGGCAAGGGCGAGCAGGGTGGTCCAGCGAGGGGATTAGCGACGAAGAGAGGGTTAGGGTTTTGGGGGATTGCTCGTGGGTTTTTTTTTCTTTTTTTTCTTTTTTTTTTTGAAATACTAGTTCACAAATCCTAATTTTAATTCTTAAAATTCTGGTTTAATGTGGTAATTATAGGCCCAAATTAGGTTTTGCTTAAATTACAAAAATACCCTTAATAATTAATATTACTTTTGTGCCCTCGTTTTAATATACATCTTTAGGTTCACATGGCTGTAACATCATATTATCACCTTTTTTTCCCCAAATATTTTGTAGCCTTGACTTTCGTTTCTTATTTAACCGCATTACAACCCCTTTTATTGTGCCTTGTCATTTTTATGATTTATATCCAAGCTTGTCTTGGAGGAGCTGAGGGTGTGGTTGTGCTGGTGTTGGTGTAATGCTTCATTGATTATAGCACCGATTATGGAGGTGATGGTATTTGACTTTAGTTAGTTGGGGAAAATGGGTGATTATATAGTTTAAGATGATGTATTGGATACATTGAGCTTGTAAATTTTTAGTACTTATTTAGTCTTATTTTCATTGTTTGTAAAAAAAGTAAATAAAAATAAATTAAAA
>PYUH01000084.1:226022-251022 GCA_016808085.1 Suaeda aralocaspica | reverse complement strand
TGTGAGAAACCTGTTGGTTTAGCCATCAGGGCCTGTCATGGCAGCATTTATCCAACCGCCCCATCTAATACGATAAGCCATCCTCATAACTTGATTAGTGATCCCAAATTTGTCACAAGTCTCCTTGTGAAAGAATCTAGTAGACCGGATAGTACGCTTGGAGAGCTTCTCATATCTTTTCTGCCTCTCTTGCCTGTTTTGTGGCGGTGTTCTAGCGGATGCAGGTTGCTTCCCTTTGAAAGATGAAGATTAGAATATAAAATGATCCGATGGATTTCCTGAGATTTCTTTGGGCCTCCACCAAGCAATTTTCCGATGGATTTCCTCATCATCCTACAAAACATGATCATGGAAAAGCAGAGATTAGAATTCCATTAAAGAAATTTAAAGCATCAAAATCAAAAGCATAGCGGTAGTATGTCATAGAAAATCATAAAATGCAAGTAATTAAGGCTTCATGATCAACAAAGCAAGCAAAAGTATTGTAGTCATCAAAGAGCTAAATTTACAAACAAAGCTGAGGGGAAATTTCGGCATGACCCGTTTGTAAAATCAACTAAACCATTGAGAACTACAAATTCTCATGAAAAACAAGACCATGAACATAATCATCCAAACAATTCCAATGGCATCATTCTTCTTCTACGCAACAATCAATCATCATCCTCAAGCTTATAATTCAAACATAACTCCAAAGCAACATCAAAAACCAACTTCAATCATAATATAACACTAAAATTCATTCTAAACAACTCCAACAACAATTTGAAATCAATATTAACTAGTTAAGTTTAGTAGCAACTTGTAATCAAAATTTCTAAGCATTGCAAATTACACAATGAAGCTACTAATAAAAATTCATGAATGAAATTAGAACAAAACTAAGCATATAATTTAATTCAAAATATTATTAGCATTACTGTAAGAAATTCAAACATGAATTTAACTAGTTAAAACACTTCTAACCATCAACAATCATAAAAAAATTTCAACAAAACCTTACTCACCAAAATAACACAAAACTTCCAATTACTCAAAATTGAAAACTCTAAACATGACATTGAAGCATATAAACAACAATTATGCATTCATAAACAACAATAATCAAGTTTAAAACCAATAATTAAGTTCGTAATTAATTTACCAAAAACTAAAAAACCATGAAAACTTCATAAAGCTTAGTAAAACATGGTTAAAAAGGATGTTATACCTCACTAGATAGCAATGGAGCAAGAAATTTGGAGAAGAAAACCAAAAAATTAAGCAAAATTAGTTCGAAATTTTAGGACATTAGGGATGCGATTTCGTTTGATTTTTGCAATTTTTAACTCCAAGAGATTGTTTAGAGGAGTGACAGGAGTGTTATGTCAAAATTTGGAGTGATTTGGAGTTGTGAGGAGTGAGTTATGGAGGTTCGAAGTTGAAGGTTTAAGGGTTTTAATGGTGGTATGAGAGAGGAAGAAGACATATTAAGAGAAGGGGAGAGATTAAAGAGACTTAAAATAGAAAGATAAAAATATAAAATAATAATAAGGGGAGGGGGCGACCAAAATAACGGGCAACAAACAATAGCAGGCCCCACGCGAAAAGATAAGGAAAAAAACTGACGGGGTGTCGCAGGGGCTCGCTGCACCCGCAGGGAACAAGTCCCATTTGAGAGTTGCGCCCGCAGGAGCCTTCTGTAGAAAATTGTGGAGCATCTGTTTCAAAATGTGGGTGCATAGAAGATGGTTTTGAGGGCTGCGCCCGCAGGTGGCCTAGAAATGTGATTTTAGCTGATTTTTTTTCTTTTTGTCCCTAACTATTATATTATATTATAAAAATGAAATTAAAGCACGATTAAACTTCTAATCTCTCCTTAATTACTCTAATTAAGCATGGCACTCACTTAGACCCTTAGCTAGGCTTCAAAATTCAAACTAAAAGCTAAACCAAACTAAACTAAAAACACGATAACAAACCGAAAACACACAAAAACAACTGAAAACACGCAAAACGAGATAGAAAGGGATAGAAAGCTCGGGTTGCCTCCCGAAAAGCGCTCTTTTAAGGTCACTAGCTTGACCATGGCTGCAATAGTGATCAAGGTGCTTCGGGATCATCGAGTTGGATGACTTCAACCAAACCGATGACATCTCCTTCATAATATGGCTTCAATCTCTAACTATTGACCTTGAATACTTCACCTTTTTCGCTCAGAACTTCAACATAGCCAAATTTGCTCACATTTATTGTAATACCCTGTATTTTCACGTATTTTAAGGAATTATTTTCGTATTTTATACGTATTTTTTAATATTTTTGTTGAGAAACTATATTCAATAAGAATATTAAACACATGGAATTTAAATAAATTCTAATTATAATAATTATTTTGTGCTCATACATAATATTTTATGTTTTATCAAATATTTTGAAGAGTTTTTAAAAATAGAATTTTTAGAGTATCCTAAACTATTTTAAAAACTAGGGCATAAGAGTAGTTTTAAATATTAAGGTTATTTGTGGAATTTCAGATTTTATTTTCAGATTTTATTTTGCAACTTGGTGATTTAGGATTCCAAAAATCTAGAGAGAGAAAGAGAGGATAAAAGGGGGGCGGGGGGGGGGGAGGAAGGAAGTTCGAACAAAAGAAAAAAAAATTGTGTTCGGTTTTCCGAAGAATAAAAAACTTTTCTTTTGAGCCTCGCCTGACCCGCTGGAGCCGCCCGCCTGCTCGTTGTTACCTAGCACCTGCCACCGCCGGCCACCCCTCTTTCCTCCCCTTCGTTTGGTATTTTCGAAACCCTATAAAAAAATTTTCCTCTTCTCTTCTTTTCGATTCAATTTTGCAAATTCATGTTTATATTTATGATTAATCATATCTATATAAGTTTCAATCATGTTCTATGAAGTTATGATTTAATTATTTTAAAACATGGATTTATTTGTTATTCATGAAATTTTAGATTAGGGTTTATAAAATTATGAAATTCTTTATTTTTATGGGTTTTCATGATTTAAAATTCAATATTATGATCATGAATTGTTGTTGGATGAATTTATGACGATTTTATGAAGTTTAGGTTGATTTTTAAAGGCTTTAAACATAAATTAAATTGCTGTCCAAATTTTATAATCATAAAAATCAATAGAATAAATATTATGAGCATGTTTTGGTTTATGAAAAATTATTCTAAAGCATAGTTTTATTTCATAATGATGTTAGTAGATTGTAAAAGAGTTTTATGATGAATTTATGATGTTTTTATGAGTTTTTAATGGGTTTTAGATGAATAAACAAAGCTATAAATTTTTATTAACACTTGTTTAAGCCCAATAATAATAGTAACATGTAATTAATATAGTAAGATATAATATTATTTTTAATGCATCTAAGTATTGTATATTGAACTTAGGACATGACTATAGCGTTTATGATCAAAATATGATATTTAGAAAGGTTTTATAGTGATTTTAAGATGGTTTACAAAGCTGCCATATTTGGAAAATTACCGAAAATCAAGTATTTCGCAATAGAAAAATTAGAGTAAAGTATGGAACAAAACAGAGACCATATAGGGAATGTTTTGGACAATTTTCCAATATAGAAAGTTAGTTTAGAGTTGTTGTAGAACTTATTCAACAAGGATTTAATTTTGTTTCGGTTTTCTCTATGTAAGAAACTTCGAAATAGTCGACTTTTAGGAGTTGTGGCGGATCACCACTACTATACAAGGTACGTAAGTACTAAAGGCAAACATGAGAATTAGAATAGATGCTTGGTTGATCTTGTATGTTATGTTGTTGTGCTTGTTTGGATTGTGAAATTGACATGCTTGACAAGTTTATTAGAAGCATGATTTTATATTATTTTGACATTCCATGTTTTTAGCAATATAAATTCTACAAGATTTATCTGGAATGTTATGATCAATTTAAATTGGCCAATAGCTTATTAATAAAGAAAAGAAGTTATTTAAGTTGGTTAGTTATATTAATCAACAAGAACAATAGTTTGTGAATTTTTATTCACATGATTAATAGAAGTTAATGAGCAATTATTTTATACATGTTACCACTCACAGTTTAATGTGTGGTCAAGGAGATAGTAAATAGTTAACCACTCACAGTTAATGTGTAGTAAACAAAGTTCAGTTTAATTAAAGGACACTCATAAGATTTTTTTTAGATTCACTTTAAATCAAAGCAAATCAATATGGCTTGCTTGACTTGATGCATGCTTTTATGTGATGTTGTATATGAGTCATGACATTGCTAAACCGGTTAATCACATAAAGTGAAATAGGATTCGCGCTAAAACTCTTGGAACGTATATACCTTGAGTATGAAAAAAGGGGGATGTTGTATGGAACAGTGATCTTTGACTTCTAATTGGAGTACAAGACGTTGTACTCTTTTTATGATGAGGCTATCACACACCTATCAAAAATAAACCTAACCACTCTAACTAATATAGCTAGGGAAGTAGGGATCGAATCCACAGGGAAGCAATTATTTTTATTAGTTCTAAAAAGTTTAGACAGTGTAAAGGGCCTTTGAGTGACAGTTGTGATCAAGAAATTAACTAGAATTAGAGCTAAATTGATTAAGGAAATAGATTAATGACTAAACCTAGGACATCGGTTCACCACAGTTTTACCAACGAATTGCACACAAATAATTAATTAGATTATCAATTTCCTTGAATTAAGATCCCTTAATTTTCTCGAAACTAGTCCCCTTCAAACTCCTCTAATGGCTCTCGCTCACTTAGGCCCTGTTCTCCTCGTCTTATTTTTACTTATTTTCAGCAAAAATAAGTTCAGTTCAGCAAAAATAAGTTCAGAACAGCAAAAATAAGCTTAGATAAGCAAAAATAAGTTCAGTTCAGCAAAAATAAGTTCAGATCAGCAAAAATAAGTTCTGTTCAGCAAAAATAAGTTCAGTTCAGCAAAAATAAGTTCAGATCAGCAAAAATAAGTTCAGATCAGCAAAAATAAGTTTAGTTCAGCAAAAATAAGTTCAGTTCAGCAAAAATAAGTTCAACAAAAATAAGTTCAGTTAAAAAAAATCTATGTGTATTATGCAAATTAATTTGTACATGGATATTTATATGTGCACATCTTTTTAAATGAGAAACTATGGTATAATAACAGTAGAATATAATTTTAAAAATATTTAGGTAGCATTTTGGAAGAGAATATGCATTGTATGGAAATAATATGAAAAAAAATATTTACATATGATTTAATATTTTTGATATGATGGAAAATTGGAAATATATTATATAGAGATTATAATAAATCAATTATATATAATTTGAGGAAAAAAATCAGATTATATATAATTTAGAGATTTTTCTTGCGGAGTCTTTGAGAATAATTTTAGCAACGATATTCAATAATATTTTGTAGCTATTTTGATTTGGTAATTTTGACAATAAGGGTAGCATTTGGTTGCTGTTATTGGTAAAAATTAATGCTAAGGTTTTCTTTAATTTTTAATTAGTATAAAACAAATTCAGTAAAAATAAGTTCAGTTCAGCAAAAATAAGTTCTGTTCAGTTCAGCAAAAATAAGTTCAGATAAGCAAAAAATAAGACGAGGAGAACAGGGCCTTAGACTTGTTTTGCCTATTGTCCTTATGATCTAATTGTGGTAAGCTTACCTTTCGGCATCGATTTCAACAATATCAAACTAACAATTAAACCTGGCTTGTATTTAACTGAAAGCAATTACAATTGACAACAGGAATTCAAGTACATTAATAGTTAAACTAATATTTATGAGCAAAACATCACCAATCAATCCATGGATCCCCTAGTCCTAGAAAAGAAACTACTCACTCATAATTGAAAGAACAAAAACTAAATCAATAAAAGAAATTAAAATCCTAAACATGATTAAACTAAACAAACCAACAATAATCAAGAATTTAAATCTAAACATAAAACTAATAAAACTAAGAGCATAAATTAAAACTAATAATAAACATTAATTAAGAACAAGAATTGAGATTGAAATAAAACCTGAATATTATTGATTGAAAGATTGAACAAAGTTCCACACTTAGAGAGAATTTTAGAGTAAACTGGGGTTGTCAAAGTAAAAAGGCGTCATGACAAATTAGGGGTCTAAACCCTTATGTACTAAGCCTAATTTTGCTGAAAAACACGTCGAAATCTTCTTCAGAGCCACCCGCCCGGAGAGGTCCAGGCGAGCAGCCCTCACCCGGGCACACGGCCTCGGTTCGGGTGGGTAGCTTGCCTGGCTTCGTTCTTCGATTTTTACTCGTTCTTCAATTCCTTAATTACTTCTTTAATTCTTCATTTTAGCACTTCTAGTCTTCAGTTAAGCTTCCCAAATGACTTTAACTCTTCACTAACTTCTTCAAGTGCTTCAAAAGGCTTGGAAAACAACGATATATCATCGATTCCTGTAAAATCTAATAAAAAGCACAACAAACACTCGAAATAGCAAAAGTTAGTAGAAATGACTCAAAAGAGCCATATTAGAGCTAAAAAACCATTGGGATCGGGGGTAAAATGCATATCAAATATCAACCTATCAAACAACCCCAAGCCAAACCTTTGCTTGTCCTCAAGCAAACAACTAAGCAAACAATGACTTCACCCCTTTAATTTCGCAAAACAAGATTAACTCAAGCAATTCCGAGTATGCAAGTTCCTCAACCAACCAATCAAAATCCCTTGACTGCCATCCACTTAAATCAAAATCAATAAGCCAACCATGTAAGAAATAGAAGTTGATGACTAGAGTAGCTCACTCGGTGTCACTCCACACATAAAATTGAGCATAAATAATGAAGCTCACCCTTCCCAAATAAGAATGCAAGTGCAATAAGTGTTTGAATGCAAAATTTAAGAATCCAAACCCACATCTCACACCTCATGCAAGTGTTTAAGGGTAATCACTCAATCCTATTATGAATGTCGACTCGAAATGCAAGTAATACTCTCTAGCTTTGGCAATTGACTCAATTCACAAGGACTAAAAACATGCACATGCCGATCAAAAAGGTCTTTATAAGCTTGTAACGTGGCTAGGGTGATGGGTAGGATAGAATTTGGGATAATGTGGTGGTAAATGCGGTCTATACGCATATAACAATCAAAGATCACAATCAACATCTCCAACATCAAACCAATTCTCATAGAATCACATCACACCATGAAGCTTTACATTTCAACTACTCCAAGTATCACAAGCTTTTCTTCTTCAACATCTTTCTTTGTTGTTTTTTTTTTCATTTTTCATTCCCTTTTTTTTCAACTTTCAAAATTTTTTTATTTTTGTTTCCAACTTAAACTCACAACTCTTAATGACATGTCAAAGACAAAATCATCACACATACATAACTAGGCCAATAAAAGATGTATAACATTTTAAATCTTCATTAAAACTAGCCTAGACATTGGTATGCAGAGCCTTAATGTGAGACCCATTATTAAACTTTTAACAACAACCATTCACAACTTTCCAATCCTCCAAAACCTCCAACAAATGCAAAACAACTCCTCAACTCCCCCAAGCCAAGCTTGGGCATATATCAAATGATTAGAACATGGCCAAATAAGGTTGGAATGTGGCTAAAATGCAAATGAAGGGTAAAAAGCTCAAAATAAGGACCAAGGGAAAATTTTGTGAAGAAATGCCTAAAATCTGAAAGCTCCTAAAAGAAATGAATGCCTTTTATCATTTGCAGCATGTAACATACCAAAGCCAAGCTACTAGAGTCAAATGCCAAAACATGGATCATACATGCACCAGGAACTAAGCACACATGAAAAGAAATAAGCATAGAAATAATGTATGCGGCCCAAATCCTCCCGTTAACACAGTTCAAGCCTCTACTCTACACATGGCTATAATGGCAAGATTAGAAATCGTTTCAAGCTAAGTCAAGTTCAAGTCCAAGTCGGCAATTCCCAAAACACAACTCATCACATGCCCAAATCAATCAAAAACATTTTTAAATAAAATGAGGGGCACAGGGAAGTCACCATTCACAAAGTTACATCAAACCAATCAATCAACTAAAGCTAACTACCAAAAGCAAATAAAAATCTAAACTATGAAAGCAATACATTTTTTTGGTCATATGTAAACTCCTACTTCTAACAAGTAGTACAGACCATATGACTATCCTAAGAAAGCAATAAAACTACACTAGAAAGCAATAAAAACTAAACTAAGAAAGCAATAAAATTACCTCCCCCAAGCCGGACTCAGCAATGTCCTCATGCTGAAGGAAGCAAAGTGAGAGAGAAGAGAGATGGTGGAGGGGTTTAGGGAGTCATGGAGGTGTAATATGACGTATATGGGTGAGAGGATGAAGTTGTGCAAAGATAAGAAACAGGCTTGGGTGATAAATGATATTGCATGTAGCATACACGGATTGAAAATTGACCACCTCTCACTGTTTCGACCATATCTCAAAAAGTATAATTCTGATTAGCATGATTCTTGCGTCATTGGAAAGTAGACTCAAATTTCTTTCCAAAGGTAGGTCGTACGCCTCATGGAACTTCCTGGAGAAAAAGGTGGCCATTTAAAATTGACCCTTTGAATCTGTCGCGAACAGTCTATTCGCCCGGGCCGAAGGACCGACGCCCAGATTGGGTTGCTCGCCCGGAGGGGTCCGTGCATACAACTCTTTTTCCAAAGTTCCAAAAAAAATTCTAAGTGTTCAATTTTGGGTCGCGCGCCCGGGCCGAGGGCTACACGCCCGGGGTACGGCTGTTCGCCCGGAGGGGTCCGAGCATACGGCTCTTCTCTCTTTTTCCTTGTTTTAAGTCGCTCAACACCTACAAAAACATCCAAAAAAACTTCGGAAACAATATTAGCCCCTCACTCTCCTCACCAAGACCAAGAATAGAGTTAAAGTCCCTACTAAACTAAGAAAATAAAAATGAAAAAGCTACTAAAAACTAAACTAACTACGGGTTGCCTCCCGCAAAGCGCTTGTTTAAGGTCATTAGCTTGACCATGTTACCTCATAGCTCGTGGAGGATCGAAGAGTGAACGTGAACCACATTTAGTTAAATAATCTAAGCAATTAGGAGTTATTGGCTGCTCAAATGCTTTACGTTCCTTGTTAAAAACCTCATCATTTTTCGTATTCATATTACAAGCATGAGAAGATTGTTTTCAAGGTTTCCGACGTTTCTTGGGACGGGATTTCCTTTTCTTTTGATCCTGACGTAGCTTGTTATTAACACTATCTTCATCACCTGCAATAGAATCCAAACACACAGGGGCCTCCAGAAGATCCTTATTAGGGGATCGAGGCAAGTCATTAAGAACAATTTCATTAAGAGTATAAATTGCATAGCATGATTGTTCTATCATAGGATTTTTCAATGCACTATCAAGGTTAAAGGTAACCTTGTCATCACCTACAGAAAGAGTTAAATTTCCATTCTTTACATCAATAACAGCACCTGCAGTGTGTAAGAATGGTTTACCAAGTATAATCGGAATATGAGCATCCTCATCCATATCTAATACAACAAAATCAACAGGAACAAAGAATTTCCCGACTCTCACCGGGACATCCTCTAAAATACTTTTAGGGTATTCCACTGTCCTATCTACCATCTGCAAAGTAATGTTAGTAACCTTCAAAGCACCCATATCAAGTTTTTTGCAAATAGATAAAGGAATGACACTAACACTGGCCCCTAAATCACATAAAGCTTTATCAATAAACTGTGGGCCAATGTTACAAGGAATAGAAAAACTTCTGGGTCTTTCAGCTTAGGTGGTGACTTATTTTTCAATATGGCACTGCCTATGATACTGGAGGCGTGGCTTGTGATGGAAGTTGGCCTGGTTGCCTTTGAGCAGTTGATTGTGCAATCTGAGCTATTTGAGTCTCCAGGTGCTTGTTGTGAGCCTGCATTGCCTCCATATTTTTTTGCATATTCAACGCCATATTCTTCAACTTTGAAATTTCACCACTAGGTTGAGCTAGCAATGGTGGTGGTGATAGTGGTGGCCTGCTGAAACCTGGTGGGTGTGGTGGTACATATCTCTGCATCTGCTAGTGTGCCTGCTGAGGTGGTATAGCTTGCTGAGGATTCTGCACATTGCTATTGTTCTTGTAGGAAAAGTATGGATGATCCTTCCAGCCCGGATTATTTGTATTGGAAAATGGATTGTTCTTGTAGGCTTGAAAGGCACACACTTGCTCTACTGAACTGGTACAGGACTGGGAACTATGACCGAATGAACCACAAGAATCACAGAAAGGGTCAGTGCATCCCGAAAGTGCAGCTACAGGTGATGGTGGAGGAGCTGTAGTACCAATCTTATAAAGCTTTTGACTTATGGCATTGATCTGTGCAACTAAACTCTCATACTTAATTTTTCAAAAATAAAAAAAAAAAACTCATACTTATCATCAACTACATGTTTTCCACCTTTCTTGAATGCCCTCTAAGGTTACCAAACTGTGAATTATGAGTAGCAATTACATCAATCAGTTCATATGCAGCATTGACATCCTGGTTCATGAATCGACTATTAGCAGCAGAATCTAACAAAGCTCTACTCTCATTACTAGCACTGTCAGTTTGGTTAAAAAATCACTGTTCAACTGAAATTTATTTGAAACTGAATTGAATTTAACTAATTGAAACTAACTGTAACTGAAAGTCAACTGAACTGAAACTAACTGTAACCGTTAAAACTGAAAGTATAAATCTGAAGTTGAACTGTAACTGAACTGTAATTGAAAATTTGTAACTGAAACTGAACTGATCTGGATTAACAACTGATTTAAACTTAACTATTTTGACCGAAATTGAAACTGAACCGTAACTGAAATTTTTTAACTGAAAAGAATTTTCCTTAAATTAGACAAATATTGATTGAAAATTAATTACTTAATTAGATCTTCGTAAAGTGCATTTTTCATTGAAAATTCAAATGTTAACGAAATGTTCCAATTTTATATATTAAATGTTGTATTTATCACCCAATTTCACTAAATTTATGGAACTATAACTCTTTCATATATTCCATCGATTCAATTTCACACCCTACATTTGTTCTTTAACTAAATGCAATGATGTGAGATATCAAATAAGAAGCTTTTAACTATTAACCATTCCACTTTTAACTATTAACCATCAATATTTTAAAAAGTACTCCGTAACATATAAGTAAAAAAAAAATCAATTTCAAATGCATAATTAATAATATTAACCTCTATATTTTAAAGAAGTAACCATAAATCAGTATTCAAATAAGTAATTCATACAGTTCAAAAAATTAGCTATTGTAATTCACATAAGTAAGAAGTTGTTCAAATAGGTAGAGAATGTGAGTAACCATCATTGTTCAAATATGTAACCATAATTATTCTACTAAGTAACCCTTGTAGTGGAATCTAGAATAAAAGAACGATTTACACATACATGGTTGCACCATTATTTGACGGTGCAACCTGATGCATAGAAGACACGCCCTTCAACGAAACGATCACTCATGCAGTTGTATTGGTCAAAGATCATCCTATGTTGTCGAGTCTCAAGGGTAATTTATCCGTAAAACTAGTATCGTAAAAACTTATAATGGATCTAAAATATCTAAAACAAATATTTGAACTGAAAAAAATCTCATCGCTTGAAACAAAGTCAGATACACAAAAATGTCCGAACCCAAATATCCTAACCGAAAATATCTGAACTGCAACTAACTGAACTGCAACCAACTGAATTTGAAACCAACTGTAACAATCTGAAACTAAATTGAACTATTTTTTGTTTATCTGTTTGGCTATAAACTGAAACCAACTGTAACTGAACTGATTTGATTTGAAAACGCAACAACCTGAAACTGAATTGATCTGAAATCAAAATATTCTGAACCAAAGTAAAATGAAGCAAAAAATAATTGAATTATCAGAACTGAAATGAACCAAACTTATTGGTTGAAATCAGAATTGAACTGAATAATTGAACTGACAGTGCTACTCATTACCCAAGCCATTGTAGAATGATTGAACCAAAAACCACTTCTCAAGCCCATGATGAGGAAACATTCTCAATAACTCCTTGAACCGTACCCAAGCATCATAAAGTGACTCATCTGTTTCCTGATTGAAATTAGTAATTTGGCTCCTCAATAAAGCAGTTCTCTGTGGTGGATAGTACTTCCTCTGAAAAGCAAGAGCCAAGTCCTCCCAACAAGTGATTGTAGCCATATTAAGATCATTCAACCAAGTTCTAGCTTTGTCCTTCAACGAAAATAGGAACATTCTCCTCCTAATGTAATCCTTAGAAACGTTCATTTGCTTGATAGTGTCACACTATTGAAGGAAATTTTGTAAATGTAAATTCGGATCCTCCTTCAATGTCCTTGAAAACTGATTTCGTTCAACCATATTGACAAGAGAAGGTTTCAGTTCAAAATTAGCAGCATCGGTATCAGGTACTGAATAACCTCCAGCAATAGACTCCGTACTAGGTAAGGAATAGTCTCTCAATGAACGGGCCGCAGGTGGCGGTGGTGAAGGTGGTGGTCCTCTACTNTTTTTTGCTGCGGTTAAACCGCAGCAAATAAAATTTCATCATTTGCTGCTGCTATAAGTGCTGTGGTTCAAAACCGCAGCAAATACCCGGGAAAAAACCGCAGCAAATGACGTTTTTTCCACTAGTGATAGTATAAAACCGACTAACAGAATTAAAAATTGCCTCCCCGGCAACGGCGCCAAAATTTGATGAGGCTATCGCACACCTATCAAAAATAAACCTAACCACTCTAACTAATATAGCTAGGGAAGTAGGGATCGAATTCACAGGGAAGCAATTAAACATATTAGTTTTAAAAAGTTTAGGCTNTACCCTTCAAACAACGGGTTGAAGGTGAACTCGAAAAACTGAGACAAATCAGAAACGGTTTCCTCCACGGATGGAGGAAAAAATATTCGGCGTCTACTACGTCTCAACCGCTTCAGAAATACTTGCTCGGGCTCAGGAAAAATAAAATAGCAGGCTCGTGGTCGTTTTGCATAAACCTATAAACCTGCACAATATACAACTCCGAGCAAAGATGAGAAACTTCCTCAAAGAACCAAAAAGTTCTTTGAGACTAAGGAAAATAAAAAGAAANAGTTTAGGCTGTGTAAAGGGCCTTTGAGTGACAGTTGTGATCAAGAAATTAACTAGAATTAGAGCTAAATTGATTAAGGAAATAGATTAATGACTAAACCTAGGACATCGGTTCACCACAGATTTACCAACGAATTGCACACAAATAATTAATTAGATTATCAATTTCCTTGAATTAAGGTACACTAATTCTATCGAATCTAGTCCCCTTCAAAACTACTCTAATGGTTCTCACTCACTTAGACTCGTTTTGCCTATTGTCCTTATGATCTAGTTGTGATAATCTTACCTCTCGGCATCGATTCCAACAATATCAAACTAACAATTAAACCTGACCAGTATTTTTCTGAAAGCAATAACAATTGATAACAGGAANTTCCTCACAGTGTCACTCGTCTTCTCTTCTCTCCCTCACAGCGTCACTCGTCTTCTCTTCTCTCTCATCTCCCTCTTCTGATCTTCCAAACAATTTCTGTTTCAGTCGATTCCTTCAACTTCCAGAAACGGTTCAAAAATAGGTCGAAAGATTTNAGCAAAACATCACCAATCAATCCATGGATCCCCTAGTCCTAGAAAAGAAACTACTCACTCATAATTGAAAGAGCAAAAACTAAATCAATAAAAGAAATTAAAATCCTAAACATGATTAAACTAAATAAACCAACAATAATCAAGAATTGAAATCTAAACATAAAACTAATAAAACTAAGAGCATAAATTAAAACTAATAATAAACATTAATTAAGAACAAGAATTGAGATTGAAATAAAACCTGAATATTATTGATTGAAAGATTGAACAAAGTTCCACACTTAGAGAGAATTTTAGAGTAAACTAGGGTTTGTAAACGTAAAAAGGCGTCCATGACAAATTAGGAGTCTAAACCCTTAAGTATTAAGCCTAATTATGCTGAAAAACACGCAGAAATCTTCTTCAGAGCTACCCGCCCAGAGGGGTCCGGCCGAGCAGCCCTCACCCGGGCACACGGCCTCGGTCCAGGCGGGTAGCTTGCCTGGCTTCGTTCTTCGGGTTTTTGCTCGTTCTTCCTTAATTACTTCTTTAATTCTTCGTTTTAGCACTTCTAGTCTTCAGATAAGCTTCCCAAATTACTTCAACTCTTCACTAACTTCTTCAAGTGCTTCAAAAGGCTTGGAAAACAACGATTAATCATCGATTCCTGTAACATTTAATAAAATGCACAACAAACACTCAAAATAGCAAAAGTTAGTAGGAATGGCTCAAAAGAGCTGTATTAGAGCTAAAAAACAATCGGGATCGGGGGTAAAATGCATATCAAATATCAACCTATCATTTTACATTTTTAATGCGATGGAATTCCGTCACTTTATGTGACATATGTAATACCTTCTTGGAGTTGCTCCCAAGTTGGTGCCCAATAGGGTGATTTTAAAGGAAAGGAAACTCGTTTGATGTGAAATCCAAAGTTTAAACATAATAATTTTTTTTTTCATGTGGAGTCTATGCACAGGTGAAGAATTGTCCACGGTAGATGTATGTATGTCTTATTTTTATTTATGTTGCTCTTGTTGCATAGTCTTTAGTAGTTATGTACTCAGCTTTGCTGACTGTTTGTTTTGTGTGCATGGCTTTGTCTTGGACTTGGCCCTACAATGACCCACTTGTTGGCGAGTAGTTGTCTAGAATAAGAAAAGCTACAGATACAAGTGGGCATAAGTCCTTTCATGTTGGGATGGAGTGAGAGTGCTTGCTGTGTAGTCTTCGTAGTTCTTGCTTTTAATCGCTTATGGAGTTATCTGACTATTATTTAGATGTTGTTTTATTTTATAAGTTTTAGTTTTGGTTTTAAGGGCCATTAAGATAGTTCCAAAGTGTAATAAAGTTTTAAGATGGTTTTTATTTTGGATGTTGGTTTGATTCTAGTTTTGAGATGCTTTTGAAGTTCAAGTTTTAAATTGGTTTTGGTTTTAAGACTTCCGCTGTAGTATTTTGATAAATGCCTTAGCCGTTATCACGGTGGCGGTAATACTTTTGTTTTTCCTCGAAATTTTGGAGTTTTGATAATTATAGCTCTTTAAAATTTATCATATGTTTTCCGGAAAATCTAGAGTAGAAAGTTAGGAAATTCCAGGGTGTTACATTTATCATCGTGAAAGGACCACTCCATCTAGATTTCAGCTTTCCAGGGAACAATAGAAGCCATGAAATAAATAATAGAACTTTATTGCCAACTTCCAATTCCCTTTTCATGATTCGTTTATCGTGCCATCTTTTCGTCTTCTCCTTAGAGATTGCACTGTCATAGGCTCTTAACCGAAATTCATTCAACTGAAGTAACCGTTTTTCTCCAGCAAGCTTTGCATCCATGTTTAGCTTCTTAATTACCTAATAAGCTTTGCACTCGAGTTCAACTGGGAGATGGCACGCTTTTCCATAAACCAATCGATATGGAGAAGTACCTATTTGGAGTCTTGAAAGCCGTTCTATATGCCCATAAAGTGTCATGAAGCTTACTACTCCAATCTTTTCTCGATTTTGCAACCGTCTTCTCTAAGATGGACTTGATTTCTCTATTCAAAACTTCCACTTGGCCACTGGTTTGAGGATGGTATGCCAATCCTATTCTGTGGTAAACACCATATTTTTCTAGCAGCTTATCTAACCTCTTCTCATGGAAATGCGTTCCCCCATCACTGATGATAGCTCTAGGGACTCCGAACCTAGGAAAAATAATATGCTTAAACAATCTCAAAACGGTTTTAGAATCACAATGCGAGGTGGCAATCGCTTCCACCCACTTAGAAACATAATCCACAACAACTAAAATGTAAAGACTGCCATTTGAGGAAGGGAAAGGCCCCATGTAATCAATACCTTTGGCACGAATCACAAGATACAATCAAATGTCGAGCATCCTTAAGTATTGATGGCCAATAAAAACGTAATTTTAATACCTTGAATATCGTTTTAGTGAGCTCAACTTGTCCTCCATACGGTGATGAGTGGCAATGATGAAGAATTCCATAGACTTCCCAATCAGGTACACACCTATGATATAAACCATCTGCACACTCACGAAATAACTTAAGATCATCCCAAAAATAACGCCTAACATCATGTAAAAACCATTTTCATTGCTGATAAGTAAGATCAGGAGGTAAGGCTCCTCCAACAACATAATTAGCATAATAAGCAAACCATGGAGTATTAGAAAGCATGGCTAAAAGATGATCATCAGGAAAAGAATCATCAATGGGGGTTGAGATCTCCCCATTTTCATACTGAATTCTAGATAAATGGTCTGCTACCACGTTCTCTACACCTTTCTTATCGCATATTTCTAGGCCAAACTCTTGAAGGAGTAAAATCCACCTAATAAGTCTCGGTTTTGCTTCTTTCTTTCCAAGTAAGTACTATAGAGCTGCATGGTTCGTATAAATAATAACTTTCGAATCTATAAGATAAGAACGAAATTTATCCAGAGCATATACTATAGCAAACAATTTTTGCATAATTAATATGAGCTGGATCTAAAGTCTTACTAGCATAATAAATAGCATGCAAAATCTTATCTTTCCTTTGACCTAACACTACACCTACTGCATAATCACTAGCATCACACGTAATTTCAAAAGGTAGATCCTAATCAGGTGATTGAATTATAGGTGCTGAGATTAGTGCTTGTTTGATCAAAGTAAAGATTCAAGACATTCATCAGTAAATTTAAACTCATTATTGTTTAATAGCAATTGAGTCAAGGGTTTAGCAATTTTAGAAAAATCTTTAATAAATTGACGATAAAACCCTGCATGAAGACCTCCATAATAGACTCTATGTACTCATAAAAGATAGCCATCATACAATATTGAAAAGTAGCAGGAGCATTACATAGACCAAAACGCATTCTACGATAAGCAAAAGTATCATAAAGACATGTAAATGTTGCTTTCGAACTATCATCAGGATGAATAGGGATTTGGAAGAAACCTGAATAACCATCTAGACAACAGAAGTATTTATTCTTTTTTAACCTTTCTAACATTTGATCAATAAAAGGGAAAAGGAAATGATCCTTTTTAGTGGCAACGTTTAGTTTTCGATAGTCAATGCACATTATCCAACCAGTAACAACTGTAGTAGGAATAAGTTCATTCTTATCATTACGCACAACAGTTGTTCCTCCCTTCTTAGGGACTACCTATACTAGACTTACCCATTGAGAATCTGGTACAACATAAATGATACCTTCATCAAGGAATTTAAGAACCTTTTCTTTACCACCTCATGCATATTAGGGTTAACTCTCTGTTGTCCCTGTATACAAGGTTTATGACCTTCCTTAAATGAATTCTATCCATACAAAAATCAGGGCTTATACCAGTCAAATCATCAAGTGTATAACCAATAGCCTTTTTATGAGACTTAAGAACAGCTAAGAGCTTTTCAAGTTGACTATCAGTAACCTTAGAGCTAATATGACTAGATACATCTCATTCTCATCTAAGAAAGCATATTTCAAATTAGAGGGGAGGGGTTTCATTCCAGGCCGTGTTACCTCCTTGACATAACATGATTGTTGAGGTAATGCATGATACCTATGGCTTTCTTCTAGAGTCATCTTTTCACCATTCACTTCATCAGCTATGGCATCAACTTCAGAACCTCCTTGTCCTGCAGCAACATCCAAAGATAAAATGGCCTTTAAAGGGTCCTTTATAAGGGACCGAGGCATGTCATCCAAAACAATTTCATTAACATCATCAATCTTATAACACAATTGCTCTATCATGGGGTTTTCATTGCATTAATAAGATTGAAAGTTACTTTATCATCTTCTATAGAAAGGGTTAGACTTCCATATTTAACATCAATGACAGCACCTGCCGTATGTAAGAAAGGTCTACCAAGTATGACGGAGAAATGAGCATCTTCATCAATGTCTAAGACTTCAAAATCAACAGGAATGAAAAACTTTCCTACTCTAACAGGCATATCTTCCAAAATACCCTTGGGATATTTTGCAGTCCAATCTGCCATCTACAAAGTAACATTAGTAACTTTCAAATCTCCCATATCAAGCTCCCTGCAAATTGATAAAGGCATAACACTGACCCTAGCACCTAAATCACATAAAGCTTTATCAATAAACAAAGGACCAATATTGAATGGAATTGAAAAGCTACCCGTATCCTTCAACTTAGGTGGAGATTTATTTTGAAGGACGGCACTGCATTCTTCAGTGAGTGCAAACGTCTCTGTTAAATTCAACTCATGTTTCCTGCTCTTTTGATCTTTCAAAAATTTAGTGTAAGTATGAACTTGAGTAATCAAATCAGTAAAAGCACAATAACTTGCAAATTGTTAACTATTTCAAGAAATTTTCGAAAGTGATTATCATTCTTACTCCTGATTACCCTGTTCGAAAAGGGCAATGGCACCTTTGAGGGAGGAATTGTATAAGTAATTGAATCAGTTGTAGGAGCTTGCTTCTTAGTTGCTTCCTTTGCTTTTGAGGCTTCATTCTCCTTTTCTACAACTGTTTCTTTAAGATCATCAATCACAAACGAAATAGTCCTCTTCGTTCCATCTCTAATATTGTTGGTGTCCTCATTAGGCATTCTAGGACCTTCATAGTAAGTACTGCTCATTGTAGAGATAGAATTGCAATGATCCCGAGGTGCATTTGAATGAGTAGGTTGAGGAGGAAGTTGTCCTTGTTGCCTTTGAGCTGATAATTGAGCGATTTTTGCAACTTAAGTTTCCAATTGCTGACTGTGGGCTTGCATAGCTTCCATGGTTTTCTGCATCTGCATCATCATATTCTTTAATTCCGAGAACTCATTGTTGGTTGGATGTGGAGGTGCTGGGAGTGGTGCTGAAGGTGGTGGTCTACTAAAGCCCGGTGAATGAGGAAGTGCAAATCGTTGGACCTTTGTTGTTATGGTACAAACTGCTGCTTCTGCTGCGGCTTTTGAATGTTGCTAGTGTTCTTGTAGGAAAAATATGGATGATCCTTCCAACCAGGATTGTATGTGTTGGAAAATGGATTGTTCTTGTAAGCTTGAAATGCACATACTTGTTCCATAGAACTACGACATGTTTGAGTATTGTGACCAAACGATCTGCATGAATCACAGAAGACATCATCACATCCCGAAAGTGCAATCATTGCAGCTACCATCATTGGATTAGAAGGTGTTGTGTTGATCTTGTCTAGCTTCTCATGAATTGCATTGATTTGTGAAGCCTAACTCTCATATTTATCATCTATCACATGTTTCCCTTCTCTTTCAGCTTGTCCTTTTGGATTATCGAATTGAGAATTATGAATGGTAATCTACTCAATCAAATCATACTGAGCATTGACTTCCTAGTTCATGAATCGACCACTAGCAGCAGAATCAAGTAATGTCCTACTTTTATTACCCAAACCGTTGTAAAAAGATTAAACCAAAAACCACTTCTCAAGACCGTGATGAGGGCACATTCTCAATAACTTCTTAAATCTCTCCCATGCATCATAAAGTGTTCCATCAGTTTCCTGGTTGAAATCTGTGATTTGACTCCTAAGGGTTGCAGTCCTCTCCGGAGGATAATACTTCCTTTGAAATACAAGAGCTAACTCATCCTTACTATTGATGTTATCCATATTGAGACCATATAACCAAGAACGAGCCTTGTCCTTCAATGAGAAGGGAACATCATACGTCTAATGTATTCTTGAGTCACACTGGCTTGCTTAATCGTGTTGCAATATTGAACAAAGTTATTCAGATGCAAACTTGGATCTTCCTTCAATGTTCTTGCAAATTGATTCCTTTCTACCATATTGACCAAAGCTGGCTTCAATTCGAAATTTAGAGCCTCTGTATCATGAACTCGGTAACCACCTCCCACTGTTGCAAAACTCGGTTGAGAATAGTCTTTTAAGGACCTTTCTACTGGTGACAGCGGCGGCGGCACATCATTCCCCAACTTCCACCTATGGAAGTTCGACAATAAAAGTAATTAAGTGATAATCGAGTTTAATTAAGACAATTAAGTTAATTAATTAAGAGTAATATAATCAACTAAGTCTAATTAAAAGCTAAATACAGTCTATTAATTATTTTAATTTGATATCCAATAATATTAAGTTTAGTAAGCATAATCAGATTTAGTCAAAGTCTAAAAAAATAAAAACATAAAAGGAAAAAGAGCGAAAAGAAATTTGTACTTTTGTCAATATTTGACAAATATAACCTCCTATGCATTTATTTATCAACAAATATGGATTTATCATATCTCTAAAATAATTGCTAAAATTTTTGATGAAAGTATCAATCTTCATCCACCAAATGTCCCAATCATTATGTAAGTCCATGTTTATATTATGACATCTTTCCTGAGAAGCTTTGTGGGGGAAACACTTTGTATTTTATCCTCATCTTTAACTTCTTCCACCCAGGAATGGAGGTACCAATGCGCTTCTTATTGTTCGTTAAGATCCTCAAGATGTTCTTCAAGATAAAGTTTAGAACCTTATTTTATTATTTTACAAAAAATTGCCTCAAGAGACATAATTCAAAAGGTTTTGCAATTAGATTTATAGAGAGGAAGTACGTGCTAATAGTTTAGAAGAAATAAGAAGTAATTTTTTTAAGATTAAGTAATATTTCCATTCTATTAATATACAACGTACATGCCAATTATTTTTCTTAACCAAAAAGCCAAGATATAGGGATGTTGGTTACGATGTAGGCGGTGCAATGGTGCTACAGATGAAGAACATCTTGTTACAGTGTAGGTGGTCACTAGTGTGGTGTCACGTGTTATGGACAACGGGTACGACCCCACGCAGAGTCTAAAAGACCTAAATAGCAACGTCCACTAAACTCAAGTAGGGGACGAGATTTCTCATACGATGAGGTTGTGCACCAGATACGTGGGATTTGAAAGTGCAAGTGACACGCAAGAGGAGGGTAAATTGAGTGTTGTGAGAATGTTGTAAATTTTATATTTATTGTGAGACCAGTTAAGAACCAGTTCTCAAGCAATGGAAACAAAAAGCAATAAAAAATAAACAACACCAAGTTTTAACGAGGTTTGACTTCTAATAAGTCTACGTCCTCCACTCACTCACTCTTCTTATTAATCAAATCAGAATAACAAAAAGAATTACACATAATCACTAATGCACCTATGCACCTATGGAAGTTCCATCTATGGAAGTTCGACTAAACCTTCAACTCTGAAGGTTCAAATGAAGATGATCCCTGATCAACTTCTCTAGTAGACTGAACTCACAGAATGCTCAAATTACAACACTTTGTCGCTCAATAATAATAAGCCTAAACGCTTAGAAAAGAGAGTAAATTAAGACCTAAATAAGGTATTAAGGTTTATGCTAGGTTAAGTCCTTTAGAGAGAATACTTTTGCGATCTATGTTCTTCAGTTTTTGTTCGTGCAAAAGTGTTAGGTTTGTATGCCAGCATATTCTCTTAAATAAGCCTTTGCCTTGTATGTTATAGAATATTGTAAAAGAATATTTTCCTTAGGAATATAGAAGTAATCACACACAAAATATTCTCACTGATTTTATTTGAGAAAAAGTAAAAGCAGTACAATATAATATAACATACTTGCCATACTTAAGATTATCTTTCTAACATAACAAACCAAGCATCCGTGTATTTTGAAATCAATTTTACGCGGAAAAAAAAACTTTCCTAAAATACGGATGTATGAAGTAAACTCGAGAGGACTTGTTCCGCACTGTTTCCAGAATGTTCCAGTCAGCCAAGTTTTTTTTTTGGTTGTGTATGACAAGCAACCAAGGTTCCTTGTCATCCACAGCTAGATCATATTTGTAATCTCAACCTTTATAATGCATTTACAAACCTTCATACCACTTACATTACATGTAAGACCTAAGAATACGACGACTCTATGAACTTGCTCTTCATGCAAACTTCAAGACTTGGCTTCATGAGCTTCATCTTACCATCCATTAAACTTGTTCTTTAGTACCTGCACATGGAAACAGAAACCTACATACAGTATGATAGTTCAAAGCAGTTTTTCATCATTCAAAACATAAGCTAGGAACTCAACTGGATCGAGGGCGGGGTTCAAGAAGTCAGTCAGAAATCCCCCCACGTCATGTGGTACTCTACCAAATCTCATTTAAATTCTCATCACACAATGCCAAGTACTTTCCTCCTTTGAGCTCACTAACATCTCCTGAGTCTTCAATGACCCAAAAAGATGTTCTACGGACAAGGTGGATAGATCCTTGGCCTCCTGAATTGCAGCTACATTAGGCAACCATTTACCTATCAAGCTTCTCAATATTTTTCTAACCAGGTCTTCACTAGTGAAACTTTTACCAAGAGATTTTACTTCATTAATACTTGACATAAAACGAGTATACATATCTTTTATATTTTCATCTCGGTTCATATCAAAAATTTCATATTTAGACATAAGCATATCAACTTTAGATCTCCTGACTTCACTAGTGCCTTCATAGGCTAACTCTAGAGTTTTCCATATTTCCTTTACAATAGAGCATGCTAAGATACGGCTTACCTCATTATCAGCAATACCATGTTGAAGAAGTGACATGGCCTTGGCAATCTTCTCGAGTGTCTTCAGATCTGTGTTGTTGTACTCACTCTCCTTCTTCTCTATGCAATCAGTGTTGTTTGCCACCTTCTTTGGACCATACTTAGTTATCATCCAACACTCATAATCAGTGCCAATGATAAAGTTCTGCACGCAAATCTTCCACCAAGGATAATTTATTCCATTGAACTTGGGCAGCCTTGATCCTCCATATCCGTTCATCATCTCTTCAGTATTCATCTTTTCTTCCTTCTCTAGGTGTTACCCTTTGAAGAAGTTAGGCTCTGAAATCAATTGAAAGTGCAAGTGACACTCAAGAGGGGGGTGAATTGAGTGTTGTGAGATTATTGTATTTTTGTTTTATTGTGAGACCAGTATAGAACCAAATCTCAGACAACGGAAACAAAATGCAATAAAAAATAAGTTGCACCAAGATTTAACGAGGTTTGACTTCTAATAAGTCTACGTCCTTCACTCACTCACTCTTTTTATTAATCAACTCAAAATAACAAAAAGAATTATACACAATCACTTATGCACCTATGGACTTATCGAAGTTCCACCTATGGAAGTTCGACTCAACCTTCATCTATGAAGGTTCAAATGAAGATGATCCCTGATCAACTTCCCTAGTAGACAGAACTCACAAAATGCTCAAACTATAACACTTTATCTCTCAATAATAATTACCCTAAATGCTTAGAAAACATAGTAAATTAAGACATCAATGTGGTATTAAGGTTTATGCTAAGTTAAGACCTTTAGAGAGAGTACTTTTGCGATCTATGTTCTTCAGTTTTTGTTCGTGCAAAAGTGTTAGGTTTGTATGGCAACAGGTTCTCTTAAATAAGCCTTTGCCTTGTATGTTATAGAATAATGTAAAAGAATACTTTCCTTAGGAATATAGAAGTAATTCTACAAAAAATATTCTCACTGATTTTATTTGAGATCAAGTAAAAGCAGTACAATATAATATTACATACTTGACATACTTAAGATTATCTTTCTTGCATAACAATCCAAGCATCCGTGTATTTTGAAATCAATTTTACGCGGAAAAAAAACTTTCCTAAAATACGGATGTATGAAGTAAACTCGAGAGGACTTGTTCCGCACTGTTTCCGGAGTGTTCCAGTCAGCAAAGTTTAATTGTAGTTGTGTATGACAAGCAACCAAGGTTCCTTGTAATCCATAGCTAGCTCATCTCTGTAATCTCAACCTTTATAATGCATTTACAAACCTTCATACCACTTACAATACATCTAAGACCTAAGAATACGACTCTATGAACTTGGTCTTCTTGCAAACTTCAAGACTTGGCTTCATGAGCTTCATCTTAGCATCCATTGAACTTGTTCTTTAGTACCTGCACATGCAAACAGAAACCTACATACAGCATGATAGTTCAAAGCAGTTTTTCATCATTCAAAACATAAGCTAGGAACTCAACAGGACCGAGGACAGGGTTCAAGAAGTCAGTATGAAATCCCCCCACGTCATGTGGTACTCTACCAAATCTCATTTAAATTCTCATCACATAATACGAAGTACTTTCCTCCTTTGAGCTCACTAACATCTCCTGAGTCTTCAATGACCCAATAAGCTGTTCTACGGACAAGGTGGATAGATCCTTGGCCACCTGAATTGCAGTTACATTAGGCAACCATTTACCTATCAAGCTTCTCAAAATTTTCCTAACCAGGTCTTCACTAGTGAAACTTTTACCAAGAGATTTTACTTCATTAATACTTGACATAAAACGAGTATACTCAACTTTTATATTTTCATCTCGGTTCATATCAAAAATTTCATATTTAGACATAAGCATATCAACTTTAGATCTCCTGTCTTCACTTGTGCCTTCATAGGCTAACTCTAGAGCCTCCCATATTTCCTTCGCAATAGAGCATGCTAAGATACGGCTTACCTCATTATCAGCAATACCATGTTGAAGAAGTGACATGGCCTTGGCATTCTTCTCGAGTGTCTTCAGATCTGTGCTGTTGTACTCACTTTCCTTCTTCTCTGTGCAATCAGTATTGTTTGCCACCTTCTTTGGACCATACTTAGTTATCATCCAACACTCATAGTCAGTGCCAATGATAAAGTTCTGCATGCAAATCATCCACCAAGGATAATTTGTTCCATTGAACTTGGGCAGCCTTGATCCTCCATATCCGTTCATCATCTCTTGAGTATTCATCTTTTCTTCCTTCTCGAGGTGTTACCTTTTCAAGAATTTAGGCTCTGATACCAATTGAAAGTGCAAGTGAAACTCAAGAGGGGGGGGGGGG
>PYUH01000084.1:188319-225997 GCA_016808085.1 Suaeda aralocaspica | reverse complement strand
GCTGATTGAGTGTTGTGAGTTTGTTGTATTTTTAATTTATGTGAGACCAGTTAGAAACAGTTCCCAGGCAACGAAAACAAAATGCAATAAAAATAAAAAACACCAAGATTTAACGAGGTTCGTCTTCTAATAAGTCTACGTCCTCCACTCACTCACTATTTTTATTAATCAACTCAAAATAACAAAAAGAATTACACACAATCACTTATGCTCCTATGCACAAGATGATTCCCTACTTCCACCTATGGAAGTTCAACTCAACCTTCAACTATGAAGGTTCACATGAAGATGATCCCTGATCAACTTCCCTAGTGACTAAACTCCAGAATGCTCAAATTGCAACACTTTGTGTCTCAATAATAATTAGCCTAAACATTTAGAAAAGAAGTAAATTAAGACCTAAATGTTGTATTAATGTTTATGCTAGGTTAAAACCTTTAGAGAGAGTACTTTTGCAAATTGTTAACCCTTTTCATTTTAAAGATATTTCTATGTTTCTAAGGTGCGTAAAATATTATTCAAATACTTGTATGTAGTAACTATACCCCCATTTTAATACTGCTTCTAGATTTTTTTAATGTATAAAAAGCATCTCCAGGATTTATTATTATTATTATTTTTACTATGATGCATTCTTTAGGAATAAACATTTATGAGTAAATATTTAAATTCTTGAAACTTATATTTGCGAGAATCACATTTGTTGTTGTAAATGAGCAACTATTTTTATTTCAAATATTTTCTCCTTTTACACCTTTAATCACTCATTTCACCTTCTCCCCTCTGTTTCATGAAATTCATGCCATACACTATTTGGGGGAAAAATATGCAACTCTAAAATAAAAGAAGGAATTAAAAGCATACATAGAATGGAGTGAAGAACAATAAATTACATTAAATAATTGCACATAGGTTGCAAAGTGGTATAAACGGGAGTGGACCATCATGGATATAAAATTAATATAAAATTTTCTGAACTGGAATAAAGTTAAAATAGCATGAAATTCATGGAATTTTCATATGGAAAAAGTGACATGAAGTTCATGAACCGAGAGAGTACATTTTTTATCCTTTATTATATTTCCATAGAAAAAGAGTAAACAATTGACTAATAATTTTAGTTCACCCTATATAAAATCTTAGATTCGCCCCTAATTATAACTATTACATGAAGTTCACCTTAGGTGGTAAAGAGAATATGAGACTGTGATGGGATGATAATTGATAAAGCTCGAACTCTTAATAATAAAAAGTAAGTGCTAACTACTAGAATTCTCATCAAAATTTTGTTTCACAATAACCCAACAATTATATCATATATAAAAATTTAGTTTCACAATAGCATGATCATTATACTTGTGCATATCTCAAATCTACCACAAATTGAACGTAAATAATGTAAAAATCAAATATTTACCACAAATTTAAACTAGGACACTATCTTGCATATTACAAAACATGAATAATTGGAAATCGTACGCTTATAACAGGTGCAATGCAATGTCTCATCAAAACTTCGTCTTTTACAGCTTTTTGTGCGGATCAATGCAAAGGCAAACTTTAATGTAGTTCTTTGTAGCAGGTTACACAAGGGTTGCCTTTATTGGAAAAATCTTGACAGCTTTAGTCGCAATTTAGATACTGTAAGGTCTACATCTCCAAAACCATCCATAACACAACCACAGAATTGAACTCTGCTCTAGATGTTAAGCTAAAAACAATGTTCAACATTTGTTAGTAAGTTGGTAAACCATATAAAACTAAACACAATAAGATTTCATTTAGCTAATTGTGAAAGCACACTTTGAGTCGTGATCTAACTCAATTACTACTTGAAAACTTAAGGACAATTTGGTGGAGGTATTTATCAATGGGAATGGGAATGGGAACAATTGTCCTCATTCCCGTTGATTCCTGTTGATGTTGTTCGCTACACCATTTTCATCATTTCCATTCCCCTACTCATTACCCCAAACTCTTGGAATCAACTATTCTCATTCCCATTCCTATTCCTATTGATGTTGTTTGTTAGACCATTTTCATCACCAGTCCACCCAAAACCCCTAACACTTACCGCAAAATCACCAACCTGCCAAGCTCCCCCCCCCCCCCCTCACCACAGCCCCCTCCCCCATCATTTTATGTCTATCTCACCACAACCATCTCCACGTCCTTCCTTTACCGTTGACACCCCCAAAATCCACCGCCACACCCACCCAAACCCTCGACACCACCCTTCTCCATCCCACTGTTGCCCCACCCTTACACAAAATCACTTCCACACTCGCTGTTTTGCCGCACATTCGCCGACCCTCCTCTCACCATGGCCAAAACCTTAGAAACAAAGAACCTAATCGCTTAGTCAACTTCCTATAGCGAAATTCAATCTCTTCATATATTTGACGGCCAAAAGTTTTTGGGTTTTAAATTGGTGCGGGAAGTTTATATGGTTTTGTAGGGAGTGGATTTGAGGGAGTTCCGGTGGGAGAGGAAAGGTCACGAAGGGCGGTTTGGTGGCGGGGGAGGTGCAAGCGAAGTGCGAGGATGGGAAGTGCGAGGATGGCGAGCTGGGTGGTGGGGTTTTGTAAGTTGGTGGTTGAATGTTTTTAAGCTATCCTGGGGGGGGGGGGGGGGGGGGCTGAATTGAGTGTTGTGAGTTTGTTGTATTTTTAATTTATTGTGAGACCAGTTAGAAACCAGTTCCCAGGCAACGAAAACAAAATGCAATAAAAATAAAAAACACCAAGATTTAACGAGGTTCGTCTTCTAATAAGTCTACGTCCTCCACTCACTCACTATTTTTATTAATCAACTCAAAATAACAAAAAGAATTACACACAATCACTTATGCTCCTATGCACAAGATGATTCCCCTACTTCCACCTATGGAAGTTCAACTCAACCTTCAACTATGAAGGTTCACATGAAGATGATCCCTGATCAACTTCCCTAGTAGACTAAACTCACAGAATGCTCAAATTGCAACACTTTGTGTCTCAATAATAATTAGCCTAAACATTTAGAAAAGAGAGTAAATTAAGACCTAAATGTTGTATTAATGTTTATGCTAGGTTAAAACCTTTAGAGAGAGTACTTTTGCAAATTGTTAACCCTTTTCATTTTAAAAGATATTTCTATGTTTCTAAGGTGCGTAAAAATATTATTCAAAGTACTTGTATGTAGTAACTATACCCCCAATTTTAATACTGCTTCTAGATTTTTTTTAATGTATAAAAAAGCATCTCCAGGATTTATTATTATTATTATTTTTACTATGAATGCATTCTTTAGGAATAAACATTTATGAGTAAATATTTATATAATTCTTGAAACTTATATTTGCGAGAATCACATTTGTTGTTGTAAATGAGCAACTATTTTTTATTTCAAATATTTTCTCCTTTTACACCTTATAATCACTCATTTCACCTTCTCCCCTCTGTTTCATGAAATTCATGCCATACACTATTTGGGGGAAAAATATGCAAACTCTAAAATAAAAGAAGGGGAATTAAAAAGCATACATAGAATGGAGTGAAGAACAAATAAATTACATTAAATAATTGCACATAGGTGTTGCAAAGTGGTATAAACGGGAGTGGACCATCATGGATATAAAATTAATATAAAATTTTCTGAACTGGAATAAAGTTAAAATAGCATGAAATTCATGGAATGTTCATATGGAAAAAGTGACATGAAGTTCATAGAACCGAGAGAGTACATTTTTTATCCTTTATTATATTTCCATAGAAAAAGAGTAAACAATTGACTAATAATTTTAGTTCACCCTATATAAAAATCTTAGATTCGCCCCTAATTATAACTATTACATGAAGTTCACCTTAGGTGGTAAAGAGAATATGAGACTGTGATGGGATGATAATTGATAAAGCTCGAACTCTTAAATAATAAAAAGTAAGTGCTAACTACTAGAATTCTCATCAAAATTTTGTTTCACAATAACCCAACAATTATATCATATATAAAAATTTAGTTTCACAATAGCATGATCATTATACTTGTGCATATCTCAAATCTACCACAAATTGAACGTAAATAATGTAAAAATCAAATATTTACCACAAATTTAAAACTAGGACACTATCTTGCAATATTACAAAACATGAATAATTGGAAATCGTAACGCTTATAACAGGTGCAATGCAATGTCTCATCAAAACTTCGTCTTTTACAGCTTTTTGTGCGGATCAATGCAAAGGCAAACTTTAATGTAGTTCTTTGTAGCAGGTTACACAAGGGTTGCCTTTATTGGAAAAATCTTGACAGCTTTAGTCGCAATTTAGATACTGTAAGGTCTACATCTCCAAAACCATCCATAACAGCAACCACAGAATTGAACTCTGCTCTAGATGTTAAGCTAAAAACAATGTTCAACATTTGTTAGTAAGTTGGTAAACCATATAAAACTAAACACAATAAGATTTCATTTAGCTAATTGTGAAAGCACACTTTGAGTCGTGATCTAACTCAATTACTACTTGAAAACTTAAGGACAATTTGGTTGGAGGTATTTATCAATGGGAATGGGAATGGGAATCAATTGTCCTCATTCCCGTTGATTCCTGTTGATGTTGTTCGCTACACCATTTTCATCATTTCCATTCCCCTACTCATTACCCCAAACTCTTGGGAATCAACTATTCTCATTCCCATTCCTATTCCTATTGATGTTGTTTGTTAGACCATTTTCATCACCAGTCCACCCTAAAACCCCTAACACTTACCGCAAAATCACCAACCTGCCAAGCTCCCAGGGGGAGGGGGGTGTGGGGGGGGGGGGGGGAGCTTGGCAGGTTGGTGATTTTGCGCGTAAGTTGTTTTAGGGGTTTATTTTAAAGATGGGTGACTGGGGGAAGGAATGGAATGGAAATGGAAAGACGGGGGGGAAGGGGTGGGGGGGGGGGGGGGGACTTCTATGTTTTCGGAAGAGTTTTGGGGATGGTAGGGAAAGGAGTGGAAAATGGTCTAACAAACAACATCAATAGGAATAGGAATGGGAATGAGAATAGTTGATTCCCAAGAGTTGGGGTAATGAGTAGGGAATGGAAATGATGAAAATGGTGTAGCGAACAACATCAACAGGAATCAACGGATGAGGACAATTGATTCCCATTCCCATTCCCATTGATAAATACCTCCACCAAATTGTCCAAGTTTTCAAGTAGTAATTGAGTTAGATCACGACTCAAAGTGTGCTTTCACAATTAGCTAAATGAAATCTTATTTGTTTTAGTTTTATATGGTTTACCAACTTACTAACAAATGTTGAACATTGTTTTTTTAGCTAACATCTAGAGCAGAGTTCATTCTGTGGTTGCTGTTATGGATGGTTTTGGAGATGTAGACCTTACAGATTCTAAATTGCGACTAAAGCTGTCAAGATTTTCCAATAAAGGCAACCCTTGGTGTAACCTGCTACAAAGAACTACATTAAAGTTTGCCTTTGCATTGATCCGCACAAAAAGCTGTAAAAGACGAAGTTTTGATGAGACATTGCATTGCACCTGTTTTAAGCGTTACGATTTCCAATTATTCATGTTTTGTAATATTGCAAGATAGTGTCCTAGTTTTAAATTGTGGTAAATATTTGATTTTTACATTATTTACGTTCAATTTTGGGGTAGATTTGAGATATGCACAAGTATAATGATCATGCTATTGTGAAACTAAATTTTTATATATGATATAATTGTTGGGTTATTGTGAAACAAAATTTTGATGAGAATTCTAGTAGTTAGCACTACTTTTTATTATTAGAGTTCGAGCTTTATCAATTATCATCCCATCACAGTCTCATATTCTCTTTACACCACTAAGGTGAACTTCTGTAATAGTTATAATTAGGGGCGAATCAAGATTTATATAGGTGAACTAAAATTATTAGTCAATTGTTTACTCTTTTTCTATGGAAATATAATAAAGGATAAAAATGTACTCTCCTCGGTTCTATAACTTCAGTCACTTTTTCCATAGAATTCCATGAATTCATGCTATTTAACTTATTCCATTTCAAAATTTTATTAATTTTATTCCATGATGGTCACTCCCGTTTATAATTCATTTAAATATATTATATTTTTAATTTTTTTTCTTCTTCTTGTTCTCTTTCCCTCTTTCTTTCTTTTTTTATGTTTTTGCCTCTTGCTTTCTGTTTCTTTTGTTTCCTGTCGTTTTTTTTTCTTTTAGAGTTGGATATTTTTCCCCAAATGTGTATGCAGTATTCAAAACAGAGGGGAGAGTGAAATGAGTGATTATAAGGTGTAAAAGAGAAAATAAAAAAATAGTTGCTCATTACAACAACAAATGTGACCGCAAAATAATTTCAAGAATATATAAATATACTCATAAGTTTATTCCTAAAGAAGCATTCATAGTAAAAAAATAATATAATAATATCCTGGAGATGCTTTTTTTACATTAAAAAAATCTAGAAGCAGTATTAAAATTGGGGTATAGTTACTCACAATACATACTCTTGAATAATATTTTTACGCACCTTAGAAACATAGAATACTTTTTAAAATGAAAAGGGTAACAATTTGCAAAAGTACTCTCTCTAAAGTTGTTTTAACCTAGCATAAACATTAATACAACATTTAGGTCTTAATTTACTCTCTTTTCTAAATGTTTAGGCTAATTATTATTGAGACACAACAAGTGTTGCAATTTGAGCATTCTGTGAGTTTTAGTCTACTAGGGAAGTTGATCAGGGATCATCTTCATTGAACCTTCATAGTTGAAGGTTGAGTTGAACTCCATAGGTGGAAGTAGGGGAATCATTTGTGCATAGGAGCATAAGTGATTGGTGTAATTCTTTTTGTTATTTTTGAGTTGATTAATAAAAATAGTGAGTGAGTGGAGGACGTAGACTTATTAGAAAGCAACCTCGTTAAATCTTGGTGTTTTTTATTTTTATTGCATTTGGTTTTCGTTGCCTGGGAACTGGTTTCTAACTGGTCTCACAATAAATTAAAAATACAACAAACTCACAACACTCAATCAGCCCCCCCCCCCTCTTGAGTTTCACTTGCACTTTCAATTGGTATCAGAGCCTAAATTCTTGAAAAGGTAACACCTCGAGAAGGAAGAAAAGATGAATACTCAAGAGATGATGAACGGATATGGAGGATCAAGGCTGCCCAAGTTCAATGGAACAATTATCCTTGGTGGATGATTTGCATGCAGAACTTATCATTGGCACTGACTATGAGTGTTGGATGAATAACTAAGTATGGTCCAAAGAAGGTGGCACAATACGATTGCACAGAGAAGAAGGAAAGTGAGTACAACAGCACAGATCTGAAGACACTCGAGAAGAATGCCAGGCCATGTCACTTCTTCAACATGGTATTGCTGATAATGAGGTAAGCCGTATCTGCATGCTCTATTGCGAAGGAAATATGGGAGGCTCTAGAGTTAGCCTATGAAGGCACAAGTGAAGCCAGAGGATCTAAAGTTGATATGCTTAGGTCTAAATATGAAATTTTTGATAGAACCGAGATGAAAATATAAAAGTTGAGTATACTCGTTTTATGTCAAGTATTAATGAAGTAAAATCTCTTGGTAAAATTTCACTAGTGAAGACCTGGTTAGGAAAATTTTGAGAAGCTTGATAGGTAAATGGTTGCCTAATGTAACTGCAATTCAGGTGGCCAAGGATCTATCCACCTTGTCCGTAGAACAGCTTATTGAGTCATTGAAGACTCAGGAGATGTTAGTGAGCTCAAAGGAGGAAAGTACTTCGTATTATGTGATGAGAATTAAAATGAGATTTGGTAGAGTACCACATGACGTGGGGGGATTTCATACTGACTTCTTGAACCCTGTCCTCGGTCCTGTTGAGTTCCTAGCTTATGTTTTTGAATGATGAAAAACTGCTTTGAACTAATGCTGTATGTAGTTTTTCTGTTTGCATGTGCAGGTACTAAAAACAAGTTCAATGGATGCTAAGATGAAGCTCATGAAGCCAAGTCTTGAGTTTGCAAGAAGACCAAGTTCATAGAGTCATTCTTAGGTCTTAATGTATTGTAAGTGGTATGAAGGTTTGTAAATGCATTATAAAGGTTGAGATTACAGAGAGGAGCTAGCTATGGATACAAGGAACCTTGGTTGCTTGTCATACACAACTACAATAAACTTTGCTGACTGAACATCCGGAAACAGTGCGAACAAGTCCTCTCGATTTACTTCATACATCCGTATTTTAGGAAAGTTTTTTTTCCGCGTAAAATTGATTTCAAAATACACGGATGCTTGGATTGTTATGCAGAAAAGATAATCTTAAGTATGTCAAGTATGTAATATTATATGTACTGCTTTTACTGATCTCAAATAAAATCAGTGAGAATATTTTTTGTAGAATTACTTCTATATTCCTAAGGAAAGTATCTTTACATTATTCTATAACATACAAGGCAAAGGCTTATTTAAGAGAACCTGTTGCCATACAACCTAACACTTTTGCACGAACAAAAACTGAAGACATAGATCGCAAAAGTACTCTCTCTAAAGGTCTTAACTTAGCATAAACCTTAATACCACATTGATGTCTTAATTTATCTATGTTTCTAAGCTTTAGGGTAATTATTATTGAGAGATAAAGTTTAAGTTTGAGCATTTTGTGAGTTCTGTCTACAGGAGTTGATCAGGGATCATCTTCATTGAACCTTCATAGATGAAGGTTGAGTCGAACTTCCATAGTGGAACTTCGATAAGTCCATAGGTGCATAAGTGATTGTGTATAATTTCTTTTGTTATTTTGAGTTGATTATAAAAGAGTGAGTGAGTGAAGGACGTAGACTTTTAGAAGTCAACACCTCGTAAATCTTCTTGGTGCAACTTATTTTTTAATTGCCATTTGTTTTCCGTTGTCTGAGATTTGGTTCTATATACTGGTCTCACAATAAACAAAAATACAATAATCTCACAACACTCAATTCACCCCCCCTCTTGGGTGTCACTTGCACTTTCAATTGATTTCAGAGCCTAACTCTCTCAAAGGGTAACACCTAGAGAAGGAAGAAAGATGAATACTGAAGAGATGATGAACGGATATGGAGGATCAAGGCTGCCCCAAGTCAATGGAATAAATTATCCTTGGGAAATTTGCGTGCAGAACTTTATCATTGGCACTGATTATGAGTGTTGGATGATAACTAAGTATGGTCCAAAGAAGGTGGCAAACAACACTGATTGCATAGAGAAGAAGGAGAGTGAGTACAACACAAGATCTGAAGACACTCGAGAAGATTGCCAAGGCCATGTCACGTCTTCAACATGGTATTGCTGATAATGAGGTAAGCCGTATCTTAGCATGCTCTATTGTAAAGGAATAGGAAAACTCTAGAGTTAGCCTATGAAGGCACTAGTGAAGTCAGGAGATCTAAAGTTGATATGCTTATGTCTAAATATGAAATTTTTGATATGAACCGAGATGAAAAATATAAAAGATATGTATACTCGTTTTATGTCAAGTATTAATGAAGTAAAATCTCTTGGTAAAAGTTTCACTAGTGAAGACCTGGTTAGAAAATATTAGAAAGCTTGATAGGTAAATGGTTGCCTAATGTAGCTGCAATTCAGGAGGCCAAGGATCTATCCACCTGGTCCGTAGAACATCTTTTTGGGTCATTGAAGACTCAGGATGTTAGTGAGCTCAAGGAGGAAAGTACTTGGCATTGTGTGATGAGAATTTAAATGAGATTTGGTAGAGTACCACATGACGTGGGGGGATTTCTCTGACTGACTTCTTGAACCCCGCCCTCGATCCAGTTGAGTTCCTAGCTTATGTTTTGAATGAGAAAAACTGCTTTGAACTATCATACTGTATGTAGGTTCTGTTTCCATGTGCAGGTACTAAAGAACAAGTTTAATGGATGGTAAGATGAAGCTCATGAAGCCAAGTCTTGAATTTTGCATGAAGACCAAGTTCATAGAGTCGTCGTATTCTTAGGTCTTACATGTAATGTAAGTGGTATGAAGGTTTGTAAATGCATTATAAAAGGTTGAGATTACAATATGATCTAGCTGTGGGATGCAAGGAACCTTGGTTGCTTGTCATACACACCAAAAAAAAAACTACTTGGCTGACTGGAACATTCTGGAAACAGTGCGGAACAAGTCCCTCTCGAGTTTACTTCATACATCCGTATTTTAGGAAAGTTTTTTTTTTCCGCGTAAAATTGTTTCAAATACACGGATGCTTGGTTTGTTTATGTTAGAAAGATAATCTTAAGTATGGCAAGTATGTTATATATATTGTACTGCTTTTACTTTTTCTCAAAAAAAATCAGTGAGAATATTTGTGTGTGATTACTTCTATATTCCTAAGGAAAATATCTTTTACAATATCTATAACATACAAGGCAAAGGCTATTTAAGAGAATATGCTGGCATACAAACCTAACACTTTTGCACGAACAAAAACTGAAGAACATAGATCGCAAAAGTATTCTCTCTAAAGGACTTAACCTAGCATAAACCTTAATACCTTATTTAGGTCTTAATTTACTCTCTTTTCTAAGCGTTTAGGCTTATTATTATTGAGCGACAAAGTGTTGTAATTTGAGCATTCTGTGAGTTCAGTCTCTAGAGAAGTTTATCAGGGATCATCTTCATTGAACCTTCAGAGTTGAAGTTTTAGTCGAACTTCCATAGATGGAACTCTTCCATAGGTGCATAGGTGCATTAGTGATTATGTAATTCTTTTTGTATTTCTGATTTGATTAATAAGAGAGTGAGTGAGTGGAGGACGTAGACTTATTAGAATCAATCAACTCGTTAAACTTGGTGTTGTTTATTTTTTATTTTGCTTTTTTGTTTCCATTGCTTGAGAACTGGTTCTTAACTGTGCCTCACAATAAATATAAAATTACAACATCTCACAACACTCAATTTACCCTCCTCTCTTGCGTGTCACTTGCACTTTCAATCCCACGTATCTGGTGCACAACCTCATCGTATGAGAAATCTCGTCCCTACTTGAGTTTAGTGGCGTTGCTATTTAGGTCTTTTAGCTCTGCGTGGGGTCGTACCCGTTGTCCATAACACGTGACACCACACTAGTGACCACCTACAAACTGTACAAGATGTTCTTCATCTGTAGCACCATTGCACACCGCCTACATCGTAACCAACATCCCTATATCTTGGCTTTTTGGTTAAGAAAATAATTGCATGTACGTTGTATATTAATAGAATGGAAATATTACTTAATCTTAAAAATACTTCTTTTTTCTTCTAAACTAATATAGCACGTACTTCCTCTCTATAAATCTAATTGCAAAACCTTTTGAATTATGTCTCTTGAGGCAATTTTTTGTAAAATAATAAAATAAGGTTCTAAACTTTATCTTGAAGAACATCTTGAGGATCTTAACGAACAATAGAAGCGCATTGGTACCTCCATTCCTGGGTGGAAGAAGTTAAAGATGAGGATAAAATACAAAGTGTTTTCCCCACAAAAAGCTTCTCAGGAAAAATGTCATAATATAAACATGGACTTACATAATGATTGAGGACATTTGGTGGAGAAGATTGATACTTTATCAAAATTTTAGCAATTATTTTAGAGATATGATAAATCCATATTTGTTGATAAATAAATGCATAGGAGGTTATATTTGTCAAATATTGACAAAAGTCCAAATTTCTTTTCGTCCTCTTTTTCCTTTAATGTTTTTATTTTTTTAGACTTTGACAAATCTGATTATGCTTACTAAACTAATATATTGGATATCAAATTAAAATAATTAATAGACTGTATTTAGCTTTTAATTAGACTTAGTTGATATATATTACTCTTAATTAATTAACTTAATTGTCTTAATTAAACTCGATTATCACTTAATTACTTTTATTGTCGAACTTCCATAGGTGAAGTTGGGGAATGATGTGCCCGCCGGCCGCTGTACCAGTAGTAAAGGTCCTTAAAAGACATTCTCAACCGAGTTTGCACAGGGGGAGGTGGTTACCGGTTCATGATACAGAGGCTCTAATTTTCGAATTGAAGCCAGCTTTGGTCAATATGGTAGAAAGGAATCAATTTGCAAGAACATTGAAGGAAGATCCCAAGTTTGCATCTGAATTAACTTGTTCATATTGCAACACAATTAGCAGCCAGTGTGACTCAAGAATACATTAGACTATGATGTTTCCTTCCATTGAAGGACAAGGCTCGTTCTTTGGTTTATTTGGTCTCAATATGGATAACATCAATAGTAAGGATGAGTTAGCTCTTGTTTATTCAAAGGAAGTATTATCCTCCGGAGAGGACTGCAACCCTTAGGAGTCAAATCACAGATTTCAACCAGGAAACTGATGGAACACTTTATGATGCATGGGAGATTTAAGAAGTTATTGAGAATGTGCCCTCATCACGTCTTGAGAAGGTGGTTTTTGGTTTAAATCTTTTACAACGGTTTGGGTAATAAAAGTAGGACATTACTTGATTCTGCGCTAGTGTGTCGATTCATGAACTAGGAAGTCAATGCTCAGTTGATTTGATTGAGTAGATTACCATTCATAATTCTCATTTCGATATCCAAAAGGACAAGCTGAAAGAGAAGGGAAACATGTGATAGATGATAAATATGAGAGTTAGGCTCACAAATCAATGCAATTCATGAGAAGCTAGACAAGATCAACACAACACCTTCTAATCCAATGATGGTAGCTGCAATGATTGCACTTTCGGGATGTGATGATGTCTTCTCTGTGATCAGGCGGAATCGTTTGGTCACAATACTCAAACATGTCGTAGTTCTATGGAACAAGTATTGTGCATTCAAGCTTACAAGAACAATCCATTTTCCAACACATACATCCTGGTTGAGAAGGATCATCCATATTTTTTTCCTACAAGAACACTAGCAACATTCAAAAGCCGCAGCAGAAGCAGCAGTTTGTTACCATAACAACAAAGGTCCAACGATTTGCACTTCCTCATTCACCGGGCTTTAGTAGACCACCACCTCGCGCACACTTACCCGCCCACGCACCTCCACATCCAACCAACATGAGTTCTCCGGAATTAAAGAATATGATGATGCAGATGCAGAAAACCATGGAAGCTATGCAACCCACAGTCAGCAATTGGAAACTTAAGTTGCAAAATCGCTCAATTATCAGCTCAAAGGCAACAAGGACAACTTCCTCCTCAACCTACTACTATTCAAATGCACCTCGGGATCATTGCAATTCTATCCTCTACAATGAGCAGTACTTACTATGAGGTCCTAGAATGCCTAATGAGGACACCAACAATATTAGAGATGGAACGAGAGGACTATTTCGGTGTTTGTGATTGATGATCTTAAAGAAACAGTTTGTAGAAAAGGAGACATGAAGCTCAAAAAGCAAAGGAACCAACTAAGAAGCAACCTCCTACAACTGATTCAATATACTTATACAATTCCTCCCTCAAAGGTGCCATTGCCATGCCTTTTCGAACGGTACATCAGGAGTAAGAATGATAATCACTTTCGAAAATTCTTGAAATAGTTAACATTTGCAAGTTATTGTGCTTTTTACTGATTTGATTACTCAAGTTCATACTTACACTAATTTTTGAAAGATCAAAAAGGCAGGAAACATGAGTTGAATTTAACAGAGACTTTGCACTCACTGAAGAATGCAAGTGCCGTCCTTCAAAATAAACTCCACCTAAGTTGAAGGATACGGGTAGCTTTTCAATTCCATTCAATATTGGTCCTTTGTTATTGATAAAGCTTTATTGTGATTTAGGCAGAGGTCAGTGTTATGCCTTATCAATTTGCAGGGAAGCTTGAATGGGAGATTTTGAAAGTTACTAATGTTACTTTGTAGATGGCAGATTGGACTGCAAAATATCCCAAGGGTATTTTGGAAGATATGCCTTTAGAGTAGGAAGTTTTTTCATTCCTGTTGATTTTGAAGTCTTAGACATGATGAAGATCTCATTTCTTTCCGTCATACTTGGTAGACCTTTCTTACATACGGCAGGTGCTGTCATTGATGTTAAATATGGAAGTCTAACCCTTTCTATAGGAGAGATAAGTAAATTTTCAATCTTATTAATGCAATGAAAACCCCATGATAGAGCAATTGTGTTTAAGATTGATGATGTTAATGAATGGTTTTGGATGACATCCTCGGTCCCTTATAAAGACCCTTTAAAGGCCATTTTAATCTTTGGATGTTGCTGCAGGACAAGGAGTTCTGAAGTTGAGCCATAGCTGATGAAGTGAATGGGAAAAAGATCTCTAGAAGAAAGCCATAGGTATCATGGCATACCTCAACAATCATGTTATGTCAAGGAGGTAAACACGGACCTGGAATGAAACCCCTCCCCTCTAATTTGAAATATGCTTTCTAGATGAGAATGGAGATGTATCTAGTCATATTAGCTCTAAGGTTACTGATAGTCAAATGAAAAGCTCTTAGCTTGTTCTTAGTCTCAAAAAGGCTTATTGGTTATACACTTGATGATTTTGACTGGTAATAGCCCTGATTTTGTGTATGATAGAATTCATTTAAGGAAGGTCATAAACCTTGTATAAGGGACAACAGAGAGTTAATCCTAATATGCATGAGGGTGTAAGAAAAGGTCTTAAATCCTTGATGAAGTATCATTATGTTGTACCAGAATCTCAATGGGTAAGTCTAGTATAGGTAGCCCTAAGAGGAGGAACACCTGTTGTGCGTAATGATAAGAATGAACTTATCTACTACATTGTTACTTTGGTTGGAAATGTGCATTGACATCGAAAACTAACGTTGCCACTAAAAGGATCTTTCCTTTTCCCTTTTATTGATCAAATGTTAGAAAGGTTAAAAAAGAATAAATACTTCGTTTTGTCTAGATGGTTATTCAGGTTTCTTCCAAATCCATATTCATCCCTGATGATAGTTCGAAAGCAACATTTACATGTCTTTATGATACTTTGCTATCGTAGAATGCGTTTTGGTCTATGTAATGCTCCTGCTACTTTTCAATATTGTATGATGGCTATCTTTATAGTACATAGAGGTCTAATTAGGAGGTCTTCATGCAGGTTTTATCGTCAATTTATAAGATTTTTTCTAAAATGCTAAACCCTTGGACTCAATTGACTATTAACAATAATGAGTTTAAATTTACTGATGAATGTCTTGAATCTTTACTTTGATCAAACAAGCACTAATCTCAGCACCTATAATTCAATCACCTAATTAGGATCTACCTTTTGAAATTACGTGTGATGTAGTGATTATGCAGTAGGGTATTGGTTAGGTCAAAGGAAAGATAAGATTTTGCATGCTATTTATTATGGCTAGTAAGACTTAGACTCCAGCTCATATTAATTATGCAACAATTGTTTGCTTATAGTATATATGCTCTGATAAATTTCGTTCTTATCTTATAGATTCGAAAGTTATTATTTAGACGAACCATGCAGCTCTATAGTACTTACTTGGAAAGAAGAAGCAAAACCGAGACTTATTAGGTGGATTTTACTCCTTCAAGAGTTTGGCCAGAAATATGCGATAAGAAAGGTTTGTAGAGAACGTGGTAGCAGACCATTTATATCTAGAATTCAGTATGAAAATGGGGAGATCTCAACCCCCATTGATGATTCTTTTCCTGATGATCATCTTTTGCCAGCTTCTAATACTCCATGGTTTTTTTTGCTATTATGCTAATTATGTTGTTGGGAGGAGCCTACCTCATGATCTTACTTATCAGCAATGAAAATGGTTTTTACATGATGTTAGCGTTATTTTTGGGATGATCTTAAGTTATTTCGTGAGGTGCAGATGGGTTTATATCATAGGTGTGTACCTGATTGGGAGAGTCTATGGAATTCTTCACATTGCCACTCATCACCGTATGGAGGACAAGTTGAGTCACTAAAACGATATTCAAGGTAATTAAAATTACGTTTTATTGGCCATCAATACTTAAGGATGCTCGAACATTGATTGTATCTTGTGATTCGTGCCAAAGGTATTGATACATGGGGCCTTTCCTTCCTCAAATGGAGTCTTACATTTTAGTTGTTGTGGATATTGTTTCTAAGGGGTGGAAGCGATTGCCACCATCGCATTGTGATTCTAAAAGAAACCTTTTGAGATTGTTTAAGCATATTATTTTCTAGGTTCGGAGTCCTAGAGCTATCAGAGCTATCATCAGTGATGGGGGAACACATTTCCATGAGAAGAGGTTAGATAAGCTGCTAGAAAAATATGTGGTTTACCACAGAATAGGATTGGCATACCATCCTCAACCAGTGGCCAAGTGGAAGTTTTGAATAGAGAAATCAAGTCCATTCTTAGAGAAGACGGTTGCAAAATCGAGAAAAGATTGGAGTGAGTAAGCTTTCAGACACTTTATGGGCATATAGAACGGCTTTCAAGACTCCAAATAGGTACTTCTCCCCATATCGATGGTTTATGGGAAAAGCGTGATCCTCCCAGTTGAACTCGAGTGCAAAGCTTATTAGGTAATTAAGAAGCTAAACATGGATGCAAAGCTTGTGGAGAAAAACGGTTACGTTCAGTTGAATGATTGCGGTTAAGAGCTATGACAGTGCAAATCTCTAAGGAGAAGAAAGAAAAGATGGCACGATAAACGAATCATGAAAAAGGAATTGGAAGTTGGCAATAAAGTTCTATTATTATTTCATGGCTTCTATTGCTTCCCTGGAAAGCTGAAATCTAGATGGAGTGGTCCTTTCACGATGAATAATGTAACCACCCTGGAATTCCTAAATTTCTACTCAGATTTTCCGGAAACATATGATAAATTTAAAGAGCTATAATTATCAAAACTCCAAAATTTCGAGGAAAAAACAAAAGTATTACCGCCATCCGTCGAGGCAAAAAAATAGAAGCGCAGAGGGGGTACTCAGGGCATACTTATCAAAATACTACAGCGGAAGTGCTTGAAAAACCAAACCAATTTTAAAATTTTTAAAAACTTGAACTCCACGCACTTTTTCTCACCCCCTCTGCTCACCACCCCCACATAAAAACCCACTCCACTCGTTACCAATAACTTTATTACATTTGGAACTATCTTAATTGGGCCCTTAAACAACAAACTTAAACTTATAAAATAAAACAACAATCGAATAATAGTCGTAACCTCCATAAGCGATTAAGCAAGAACTCTACGAAGACCTACAACAGCAAGCATCTCACTCCATCCCAACGAGAAAGGACTTATGGCCCACTGTTATTGTAGTTTTCTTTTTTATTCTAGAACAACATACTCGCCAACAAGGGCATGTGTGGCCAAGGTCCAAGAAAAGCCCATGCCACACAAAACAAACAGTCAGCCAAAGCTGAGTACAATAACTACTAAAGAGACTATGCAACAAGAGCAACATAAATAAAAATAAGACATAACTATAACCGTGGGACAAATCTTCACCTTGTTGCATAGACTCCACATGGAAAAAAAAAATATTAGTTTACTTTGGTTCTCCCCCCACCCCCTCGAAAAGATGTTTCCCAACATGGTGGGTGCCATAAAACGAGGCCCTATTCGGGAAGCACCCTAGTTGGCCACCAAACTCTGACAAGGACCAGCACGTTCTCATCAAACTATGGTCCACATAAAGTGACGCGAAAGTTCCATGGCTTCAAAAATTAAAATGATAGGTATAGTTTGATATTGCATAAATCAAAAAACCTAACCATCCGTTCACCCCGATCCCCGATTGTTTTTTTAGCTCTAATACGCTCCATTTTTGAGCCATTCCTACTAACTGTTTTGACTATTGTTGAGTGTTGATTGTGCATGTTATAATTAAAATGTTCAGGAATCGAAATGATTAACGTTGTTTTTCCCAAGCCTTGCAAGCACTGAGAAGTTAGTGAAGAGTTAAGTAATTTGTGGAAGCTTATTGAAGACTAGAAGTGCTAAAAACTAAAATTAAAGAAGTAATTAAGAAGAACGAGCAAAAACCGAAGAACAGAAACCAGGCGCTACCCCGCCTGGACCAGGCCGTTGTGCCCGGGTGGGAGGCTGCTTCGGCGCGACCAGGCCCTCTGGGCGGGTAGCTTCTGAAGAAGATTTCTTTTCTCTTTTCGGCGTGTTTGTTTTCGCATAATTAGCTTAATACTTAAGGGTTTAGACTCCCTAATTTAGTCATGGTGACCGCCTTTGTAAGTTGTAACAAACCCTATTTACACTACTACTTAAATTCCTCCTCTAAGGGTGGAACTTTGTGCAATCTATTCAATCAATAATATTCAGGTGTTTTTATTTCATCTCAATTCTTGTTCTAATTATAGTTTATTATTAGTTTTAATTTTGCTATTAGTTTTATTAGTGTTTATTAGATTTTCAACTCTTAGATATTGGTTGGTTTAATTTACGGGTAAAGTCATGTTAAGGATTTATTTTTTTTATGATTTAGTTTTTTGCTCTTCTTTTTTCATTAGAGTGAGTAGTTTCTTTTCTAGGACTAGGGGGATCCCATGGATTGATGGTGAGTTTTGCTCATAAATATTTAGTTTTAACTTTAATGTACTTGAATCCCTGTTATCATTCAAATGGTTATTGCTTTTTTCAGAAAAATAACTGGTCCAGGTTTAATTGTTAGTTTGGATATTGTTTGGAATCGATGCCAGAGGTAAGATTATCACAACTAATCCATAAGGACAATAGGCAAAACGAGTCTAAGTGAGTGAGAGCCATTAGAGGAGTTTTTTGAGGGACTAGATTCGATTAGACCTAGTGTACCTTAATTCCAAGGAAATTGAAAGAAATCTAATGAATTATTTATTTTTGTGTGCAATTCGTATTGGTAAAATCAATCTGGGGTGAACCGAGTCCTAGGTGTTAGTCCATTTAATCTATTTTCCTTTAATAAAAATCAATTTAAGCTCTAATTCTCTAGTTAATTTTCTCTTCTTGATCACAACTGTCACTCCAGAGCCCTTTCAAACTAACAAACGCCTAAACTGTTTTAAAAACTAATAGGTTTAATTTGCTTCCGGTGAATTCGATCCCTACTTTCCCTAGGCTAGATAGTTTTAGAGTGGTTAGGTTTATTTTTGATAGGTTGTGCGATAAGCCTCAATCAAATTTTGGCAGCCGTTTGCCCCGGGGAAGGCCAATTTTTAATTCTGTTAGTCGGTTTTTATTATACTATTTTTCTTTTTTCTTGTTTATTTTTTCCTTTAGTCTCAAAGAACTTTTTGGTTCTTTGAGGAAGTTTTCTTCTTCATCCCTTGCTCGGAGTTTGTATATTGTGCAGGTTTATCAGGGTTTATGCAAAACGAACCCACACGAGCCTGCTAGTTTTTTATTTTTCCTGAGCCCGAGCAAGTATTTCCTGAAAGAGCGGTTGAGACGTAGTATAGACCGCCGAAATATTGTTTTTCCTCCATCCGTGGAGGAAAACCGTTTTCTGATTTTGTCTCCAGTTGTTCCGAGTTCACCTTCAAACCCGTTGTTTGAAGGTATTTAGAGTCGAAATGGCTGGCCGAAGGAGAAGGACAAGTTAGAAGGACACCCCCACCTCCTCAACCACCGCCACCTGCGGCCCGTTTCATTGAGAGACTATTTCCCTTACCTAGTTTTTAACGAGTCTATTTCTATGGCTGGAGTTATTCAGGTACCTGATACCGATGCTGCTAATTTGAAAACTGAAACATTCGTCAAGAGAACTTGTGTCAATATGGTTTTGAACAAAAAAAATCATTTTCAAAGGGACAATTTGAAGAGGATCCGAATTTTTTCATTTACAAAAATTTTCCTTTCAATATGTGACACTGATCAGCAAATGAACGTTTCCTAAGGATTACAATTAGGAGGAGAATAGTTTCCTAATTTTTCGTTGAAGGACCAAAGCTAGAACTGGTTGAATGATCTTAATATGGCTAACAAGCACTTGGTGAAGGACCTTGGCTCTTGCCTTTTCAGAGGAAGTACTATCCCACCACAGAGAATGCTTTTTTATTTGAAGAGCAAATTCACCTAATTTCAAATCAGGAAACAGATGAAGTCCACTTTTAAAAAAAAATTGATGCTTGGGTACGGGTCAAGGAGTTATTGAGAATGTTTCCTTCATCAATGGGCTTGAGAAGTGGTTTTTGTTCAATCATTTCTACAAATGGCTTGGTAATGAGTTAGCACGTCAGTTCAATTTAATTCAGTTTCAATATGATTTTCAACCAATAGTTTTGGGTTCAAATTTCAGTTCTGAATAATTCAATTATTATTTTTGCTTCAGTTTACTTTGTCCAGATATTTTTGATTTTTCAGATCATTCAGTTTCAGTTTTGTTCGTTTTTTTTTCCAAATCAAATCGTTTCAGTTACAAGTTGGTTTTTTCGAAAGTTATAGCCAAACAGATAACAAAAATAGTTCAATCTTAGTTTCAGATTGTTACAGTTGTTTCAAATTCAGTTGTTCAATTCAGTTAGTTGCAGTTCAAGATATTTTTTCCGGTTAGGATATTGGGTTTCGGACAGTTTTGTGATCTGACTTTGTTTTCAAGCGCTGAGATTTTTTCTTTTTTTTCAGTTCAAATATTTGTTTTAAGAATATTTTTAGAATCCATTATAAGTTTTTTATACGATAACTATTTTTTTAACGGAAAATAAAGTACCTTGAGACCTCGACACCAACAAGAGGATGATCTTTGACCACAATATATACAACTGCAGGAAGTTATCGTTTTCCGTTAAGGGCCGTTCTTCCTATGCCATCAGGGTGTTTGGCACCCGTCAAAATATGGTGCAACCATGTTATGTGTAAATCGTTCTTTATTCTAGATTCGTCCCTACAAAGGGTTTTACTTAGTAGAATAACTATGGTTACACGATATTTGACCAATGAATGTTATACACATTCTCTTACCCTAGGTGGAACGAACTTTCTTACATATGTGAATTTAACAATAGCGTAATTATTTTTTGAACTGTAATGAATTACTTATTGAATACTGATTTATTTGTTACTTCTTTAAAATTAGAGGTTTACTAATTATTAATTAGGCATTTTGAAATTGATTGTTTTACTTATATGTTTTACGGAGTACTTTTTAAAAATATTGATGGTTAACTAGTTAAATAAAAATGGAATGGTTAATAGTTTAAAAGCCCTTCTTATTTTGATAATCTCAACAAATCATTGCATTTAGTTTAAAAGAAAATGGTGGGTGGTTGAATTGAATCCGATGGAATAAGTGAAAGAGTTTTTATAGTTCCATAAATTTAGTGAAATTTGTGAAGGAATACAACATTTAATATAAAAAATTGAACTTTTCGGTAACATTTTGAATTTTCAAATGAAAATCACTTTACGAAGATCTAATGAAGTAATTTAATTTTCAATCGAAATATTTGTCTATTTTTAAAACGAAAATTCTTTTTTCAGTAAAAATCAGTTACGGTTTCAGTTTCAATTTCCGGGTCAAAGAGTTTAATTTAAAAAAAAATCAGTTGCTATTTAACCAGATCAAGTTCAGTTTCATTAAAATTTTCAATTTACGTTCCAGTTACAGTTTCAAGTTTCAGATTTTAATACTTTTTTTCAGGTTTTAAAACGTTACAAGTTAGTTTTCAGTTCAGTTGACTTCAGTTTACAGTTATTTTTCAAGTAGTTAAATCAATTCAGTGGTTTCATTTCAAAAAAACTTTCAGTTGAACAGTGATTTTTTTAAACCCAACTGACAAGTGCTAGTAATGAGAGTAGAGCTTTGTTAGATTCCTGCTGCTAATATCGTTCATTAACCCCAGGGATGTCAATGGCTGCATATAAACTGATTGATGTAATTTGCTACTCAGTAATTCACCAGTTTGGTAACCTTCGAAGGGCATTTCCAAGAAGGTGTAAAACATGTAGTTTGAATGATAAGTATGAAAATGAGTTTTTTTTTTATTTTTGAAAAAATAAGTATGAGAGTTTATTGCACAGATCATGCCATAAATCAAAAGCTTTATAAGATTGGTAAACTACAGCACCTCCCACCATCACCCTGTAGCTGCACTTTCGGGATGCACTGAACCCTTTTTTCCTGTGAATTCCCTTGTGGTCATTCGGTCATAGTTAAAAAAGTCCCTGTACCAGTTCCAGTTAGAGCAAGTGGTGTGCCTTTTCCAAGCCTAACAAGACCAATCCATTTTTTCCAATATACAAATAACCCGGGCTGGAAGGGTTCCATCCATACTTTTTCCCTACAAGAACAATAGCAAATGTGCCCAGAATCCTCAGCCAGCTATACCAAAACCTCACAAGCAGGCACACTAGCAGAGTGAGAGAAGATGTCCCACCCAAAACCCACCAGGTTTCATTTCAAATCATTTCAGCAAGCCACCACTATCACCACACCCATGCTAAGCTCAACCTAGTGGTGAAATTTCAAAGTTGAAGAATCTGGCGTGATATGCAAAAAAAATTATGGAGGCAATGCAGCTCACAACAAGCACCTGGAGACTCAAATGCCAGATTGACAATCAACTGCTCAAAGGCAACCAGGCCAACTTTCCATCACAAGCCACGCCTCCAGTATCAAGGCAGGTGCCATATTGACAAATAAGTCACCCAACCCTAAGCTGAAAGACCCAAGAAGTTTTTTTCTATTCCTTGTAAACATTGGCCGCACAGTTTATTGATAAAGCTTTTATGTGATGTTATGGGCCAGTGTAGTGGTCATTCCTTTATCTATTTGCAAAAAACTTGATATGGGTGCTTTTTGAAGGTTTACTAACATACTTTGCAGATGGTAGATAGGACAGTGGAAATACCCTATAAAAGTATTTTAGAGGAGGTCCCGGTGGAAAGAAGTCGGGAAATTCTTGTGTTCCTGGTTGAGTTGTTGTATTAGATAGGAGAGGATGCCGCATTATTTCCGATATACTATAAACCATCTTAACCACTGCAGGTGGCTGTTATTATTTATGTAAAGAATGGAAATTTAACTCTTTTCGTAGGTGATGAAAGGTTACCTTTAACCTTTGATAGTGCAATTTGAAAATCCTATATCAACAATCATGCTAATGCCATTTATACTTCTTAATAAGTGTTTCCTTAATACTGACTTGCCTCGATCCCCTATAAGGATCTTCTGGAGGGGCCCTGTGTGTTTTTGGATTCTATTGCAGGTGATGCAATATATGTTAATACCAAGCTACGTCAGATCACAAAAGAAAAGGAAAATCCCGTCCCAGAAACGTCGAACCCTTGGAAAACAATCTTCGCATGCTTGTTAATATGATACGAAAAATGATGAGTTTTGTAACTAAGGAACGTAAAGCATTTGAGCCAGGCCAATAACTCTAATTGCTTAGATGTATTTACTAAAATGTGTGCCCCGTTCCACTCTTCGATCCTCCACGAGCCTATGAGGTTACCATGTCCACGCTTAATGGGACCTAAACAAGCGGCTTTGCGGGAGGCACCGCCGTAGTTAGTTTTAGTAGTTTTTAGTAAGCTTTTTCATTTTATTTTCTTAGTCTTAGGTAGGGAACTATAACTCTATTCTTGGTCTTGGTGAGGAGAGTGAGGGGCGAAATATGTTTCCGAAGTTTTGTTTTTGGATGTTTTGTAGGTGTTGAGCGACTTAAAACAAGAAAAAAGAGGAAGAGCCGTTGCTCTACCCCTCCCCCGGGCGAACAGGGCCAAAGCCGTAACCCCCGGGCGTGTAGGCCCCTCGCCCGGCGCCGCCAACCCAAAATGAACACTTAGAAATTTTTTTTTGGAAACGTTGGAAAAAAATAGTTTGTATCACGGACCCCTCCGGGCGAGCAACCCATCTGGGGCGTCGTCCCTTTCGGCCCCGGGCGAATAGACTGTTCGCACGACAGATTTCAAGGTCAATTTTTTAAAAATATGCCACCTTTTTCTTTCCTCCCAAGAAGTTTTCCATGAGGCGTACGACCCTACCTTTGGAAAGAAAATTTGAGTCTACTTTCCAATGACCGCAGAATCATGTAATCAGAATTATAACTGTGTTAGATATGTCCGAAACAGTGAGAAGGTTGTCAATTTTCAATCCGTGTAATGCTACAGGCAATAATCAAATTTATTCACCCCAGCCCTGTTTATTTCTTATCCTTTGCCCAACAACTTCATCCCTCTCACCCAATATACGTCATATTTACACCTCCATGGCCTCTCCCTAAAACCCCTCCACAATCTGCTCTTCTCGTCTTCACTTTGCACCTTTCAGCCATGAGGACATTGCTGAGTTCCGGCTTGGGGGGAGGTAATTTTAAAATTTGCTTTTCTTAGTTTAGTTTGTTAAAATTAAAATTGCTTTCTAGTTGTGTGTTTCTTGCTTTCCCTGTAGGATAGTCTCAGATGGTCTGTACTACGTTTGTTAAAGTATGGAGTTTTACATAGGACCAAAAAAAAATTGTATTGCTTTTCATAGTGTAGATTTTTATATGTTTGCTTTTTGGTAGTTAGCTTAGAGTATGATTATTGGTTTGATGTAACCTTTTGGGAATGGTGACTTCCTGTGCCCCTCATTTTTATTAAAAATGTTTTTTGATTTGATTTGGGCATGTAGGAGTTGTGTTTTGGGAATGGCCGACTTGACTTGAACGGTCCGAAACTTTGCTTAGCTTGAAAACGATTTCTCTATCTTGGCCAAAAATTATAGCCATGGTGTATAGTAGAAGGCTTGAACTACTGTGTTTAACCGGGAGATTTGGGCCGCATTACATTTATTTTCTATGGCTTATTATTTTTTTCTTTTTCAAAGTGTGCCTTAGTTTCCTGGTCCATGTATGATCCATGTTTTGGCAATTTCTGACTCTAAGTAACTTGGCCTTTTTGGTATGTTACATGCGTGCATGATAAAAGGCCATTCCAATTTCTTTTTAGGACTTTTTTTCAGATTTTTTAGGCATTTGATTTCTAATTCTTCACAAAATTTTCCCCTGGTCCTTATTTTGAGGCTTTTATTTTTTTTTAACCCTTCATTTGCATTTTAAGCCACATTCCCACCTTAATTGGCATGTGTTCCTAATCATTTGATATATGCCCAAGCTTTGGCTTGGGGGAGTTGAGGAGTTTTTTTTGCATTTTGTTTGAGGTGTTTGGGGAGTTGGAAAGTTGTGAATGGTTAGTTGTTTAAAGTTTAATAATGGGTCCTCACATTAAGGCTCTGCAATACCAATGATGTCTAGGCCTTAGGCCTAGTTTTAAATGAAGATTTAAATGTTATAACATCTTTTAATTGGCCCTAGTTTTTTTTATTTATGGTTGTGATGATTTGTCTTTGACATGTCCCCATAAGAGTTGTGAGTTTAATTTGAAACCAAAAATAAAAAATTAATTTTTGAAAAGTTGAAAAAAAGGGAATGAAAAATGAAAAAAAAACAACAAAGAAAGATGGTTTTGAAGAAGAAAAGCTTGTGATAACTTTGGAGTAGTTGATGTAAAGCTTCCTGGGGTGTGATGTGATTCTATGAGAAATTGGATTTGATGTTGGGAGATGTTGATTGTGATCTTTGATTGTTATATGCGTAAAGACCCGCATATTTACCCCCACATTATCCCAAAATTCTAATCCCTACACCCATCCCCCTAACGCCACGTTACAAGCTTTGCAAGACCTTTTTTTTTTTTTGATCTCGGCATGTGCCCATGTTTTTACGTCCCCCGTGTCAATTGAGTCAATTGCCCAAGCTAGAGAGTATTTACTTGCATTTCGAGGCGAACATTCATAATAGAGTTGAGTGATTACCCTTAAACACTTTTGCATGAGGTGTGAGATTGGGTTTGGATTCTAACTTTTTTGCATTCAAACCGTATTGCACTTGCATTCTTATTTGGGCATTAAGGGTAGAAGCTTCATTATTTTTGTGCTCAATTTTTAGTGGGGAGTGACAGAAAACCGAGTGATCCTACTCTAGTCCATCCAACTTCTATTTCTTACATGGTTGGCCTTATTGATTTTGATGTAAGTGATGGCAGTCCAAGGGATTTTGAATTGGTTGGTGTGAGAACTTGCATACTCGGAATTGCTTTGAGTTAATCTTGTTTTTTGCCTGCGAAATTAAGGGGTTAAGTCTTTGTTTTGCTTAGGTTGTGTGCTTGAAGACAAGCAAAGGTTTGGCTTGGGTTGTTTGAGAGTTGATATTTGATATGCAACTTTTACCGCCCGATCCCAATGTTTCTTAAGCTCTAATTATGGCCTCTTTTGAGTCATGTATCCTACTAACTTTTTTGCTATTTCTCGAGTGTTTTGTTTTGCTGTTTTTAGTTTTTATTAGATTTTACTACAACAGGAATCGAGGGATATAAAATCCGTTGTTTTCCCAAGCCTTTTGAAGACTTGAAGAAGTTAGTGAAAGAGTAAAGTCTTTTGGGAAAGCTTAACTGAAGACTAGAAGTGCCTAAAATGAAAGAATTAAAGAAGTAATTAAGGATGAAGAACCGAGCAAAAATCGAAGAACAGAAGCCCGGCAAAAGCTACCCACCCGACCGAGGCCAGGCCGTGTGCCTGGTGAGGCCTGCTCGCCCTGGACCTCTCCGGGCCGGGTGCTCTGAAGAAGATTTCTACGTTGTTTTTCAGCAAATTAGTGCTTAGTACAATAAGGTTTTAGACCCCTAATTTTGTCAGACGGCCTTTTTTTCTTTGACAATAAACCCAGTTTTACTTCTAAAATTCTTCTCGTAAGTGGGAACTTTGTTCAATCTTTCAATCAAATAATATTCAGGTTTTGTTATTTCAATCTCAATTCCTTGTTTTTCTTTAATTAATGTTTTATTATTAGTTTTAATTTCTGCTCTTTATTTATTAGTTTTTATGTTAGATTTTAAATTCCTTGATTATTGTTGGTTTGTTTAGTTTAAATCATTGTTTAGGAATTTTTAATTTCTTTTAATTTGGAATTTAGTTAGTTTTATGTTCCTTTTTTTTTTTCACTTAATTGATGAGTTAGTTTCCTTTCCTAGGACTAGGGAATCCATGATTGAAATTGGTGGATGTTGTTGCTCATAATATTAGGTAAATATTATGTACTTGAAATTCCTGTTGTCAATTGGTAAATTGCTTTTTCAGTTAAACATACAAGCCAGGTTAATTGTTAGTTTGATATTGTTGAAAATCGATGCCCGAAAGGTAAGCTTACCACAATTAGATCATAAGGCATAGGCAAAACGAGTCATAAAAAGGCCTGTTTCTCCCTGTCTTATTTTTGCGTGTCTGAACATTAATTTTGCGAACTGAACAGAACTTATTTTGCTGAACATGAACTTTTTTTAACTGAATTTGTTTTATACTAATTTAAAATTAAAGAAAACCGTAGCATTAATTTTTACCATAACAGCAACCAAATGCTATACCCCCCTTATTGTCCAAATTACCAATCAAATAGCTACAAAATATTATTGAATATTGTTTGCTAAAATTATTCTCAGACCCCCCAAGAAAAAACTCTCTAAATATATAGATAATCTGATTTTTTTTTTTTTTTTTTTTCCCTGCAAATTAATATATATTGAGTTATTATAATCTCATATAATATATTTTCCAAAATTTTCCATCAATAAAACAAAAATATTAAAAATCATATGTAAAATAGTTTTTTCATATTATTTTTTTCATACAATGCCATATTCTCTTCCAAAATGCTACCTAAAATGTTTTTAAAAATTATATTCTAACTGTATGATACCATAGTTTTTTCTCAATGTTAAAAGATGTTGCACATATAAATAGCCCCAATGTACAAAGGAATTTGCATAATACACATAGATTTTTTTTTTAAACGGAACGTATTTTTGTTGAAACTTATTTTTGCTGAACTGAACTATTTTTGCTGAAACTAACTATTTTGCTGAGCAAACTTATTTTGCTGATCTGAAAACTTATTTTTATTTTTTTGCTGAACCTGAACTTATTTTTTTTTTGGCTGAACAGAACTTATTTGTTTGGCCTGATCTGAACTTATTTTGCCTGAACTGAACTTATTTTTGTGCTTATCTAAAGCTTATTTTTTTGCGTTCTGAACTTATTTTTTTTTGCTGAACTGAACTTATTTTTTTTTTGGCTGAAATAAGTAAAATAAGAACTAGGAGAACAGGGCCTAAGTGAGCAGACCATTAAGAAGGAGTTTTTGAAGGGGACTAGTTTCGAGAGAATTAAGGATCTTATTCAGGAATTGATAAAATCAAATCTAATTAATTATTTGTGTGCATTTCCGTTTGGTAAACTGTGGTGAAAAACCGATGTTTCCTAGGTTTAGAGTCCATTGTATTCATTTCCTTAATCAATTTTGTACTCATAAGTTCTCTAGTAATTAATTTCTTGATCACAACTTCACTCGCTCAAAAGGCCCCCTTTTATCACTGTCTAAAACTTTTTAGAACTATTAAAATAATTGCTTCCCTGTGATTCGATCCCTACGTCTCCCCTAGCTATATCAGTTAGAAGTGGTTAGGTATATTTTTGATAGGTGTGTGATAAAAGCCTCATCAATAAAAAGAGTACAAAAACGTCTTTGTAACTCCAATTAGACAGTCAAAGATCACTGGTTCCATACACATCCCCCTTTTTTTCAGACTCCAAGGTATAATACGTTTCCCAAGAGTTTTAGAAATCGGCGATCCTATTTCACCTTTAACGTGATAACCCCCACCGTTTAGCAATGTCATGACTCAATACAACATCACATAAAAGCATGCATCAGTTCAAAGCCAAAGCCCATATGGATTTGCTTTGATTAAAGTGAATCTAAAAAATAACTTATGAGTGTCCCATATTAAACATAACTTTGTTTTACTTTAACAACATTTACTGTGAGTGGTTTAACCTCTATTTACTCTATCCTCCTTGACCGACACCAACCATTAAACTGTGAGTGGTAGCATGTATAAAATAATTGCTCATTAACTTCTATTAAATCAATGTGATAAAATTCACAAACTATTTGTTCTTGTTGATTAATAGAATAACCCAACTTTAAATGTAACTTCTTGTTTTCTTATTAATACTTAATTGGCCATTTAAAATTGATCATAACAGTTCCAGAGAAATCTTGTAGAATTTTATATTGCTAAAAACATGGAAAATGTCAAAATATATAAATCATGCCTCTAATAAACTTTGTCACGCATGTCAATTTCCACAATCCAAACAAAGCACAACCACATAACATACAAAGACCAACCAAGCCATCTATTCACTAATTCCATGTTTTGCCTTTAGTACTACGTAACCTTGTATGTAGGGGTGATCCGCCAACAGAACTCCTAAAAGTCGACTATTTCGAAGTTTCTTTTCTTCTGGGGGGGAACTAGAGAAAACCGAAAAACAAATAAATCACGTGTGAATAAGTTTCGACAAACAACTCTTAAAACTACTTTCTAATAATTGGAAAATTGTCCAAAAAGTCCCTAAATATGTCTCTGTTTTGTTTCCATACTTTACTCTAATTTTTCTATGCGAATCTTTGATTTTTCGGTAATTTCCAAAAAATGCAGCTTTTGTAACCAATCTTAAAATCACTAGTAAAACCTCTAAATAATCATAATTTGATCATAACGCTATAGTCATTGTCCCCCTAATTGCCAATATTACAATATTAGATGCATAAATATATTATAATCTAACTATTTTAATTACAATGTGTACTATTATTTTTAATTGGGCATAAACCAAGTGTTAATAAAAATTTATTAGCTTTGTTTATTCATCTAAAACCCAGTAAAACTCATAAAATAAAACTCATAAGTCATCAAATAAAAACTCTTTTACAATCTACTAACCATCCATTAGACAGAAAACTAATGCTTTTTTAGAATAATTTTTTCATGTCATAACCAAAACATGCTCAAATATTTATTCTATGATTTTTATGATTATAAAATTTAAAAATTTTGGCAGCAATTGTAATTATGTTTAAAAAAAAAAAGCCGGGTTAAAAATCAACACTAAACTTCATAAAAATCGTCATAAATTCCATCCCACAGACCAGAAACAATTCATGATCCCATAATATTGAAATTTTAAATCATGAAACCCAAAAATAAAAATTTCATAATTTTAATAACCCTAATTCTTAAAATTTCATGAATAAACAATAATCCATGTTTTTTTGTTTAAAATAATTAAATCATAACTTCCATAGAACCATGATTGGAAACTTATATAAGATATGATTAAATCCCATAAATATAACATATGAATTTGCAAATTGAGAATCGAAAGAAAAGAAGAGGACATTTTTTTATAGGTTTCGAAAATAATAACCAAAACGAAGGGGAGGAAAGAGGTGGCCGGCGTGGCAGGTGCCTAGGTAAACAGCGAGCCCAGGCGGTCGGCTCCAGCGGGTCAATCGAGGCTTCAAAAGAAAAAGTTTTTTTTTTATTCTTTTTCGGAAAACCGAACCACACATTTTTTTTTTTTCTTTTTGTTCGAACTTCCTTCCTCCCCCCCCCCCCCCCCCCCCCCCCCCCGCCCCCCCCTTTTTATCCTCTCTGTCTCTCTCTAGATTTTTTTGGAATCCTTAAAATCAACCAAGTTGCAAATAAAAAAAATAAAATAAATCTGAAAATTGGTTTTAAAGGGGTATTTTTACAGGGCCTCAAAGAGGATTTGGTGAATTCCACAAATAACCTTAATATTTAACTACTCTTATGCCCTAGTTGTTTAAAATTTTTAAGGAAACTCGTAAAAATTCTATTTTTTTAAAAACTCTTCAAAGCTTTTTGATAACCTAAAATATTATTATGAGCACAAAAATAATTTAATTATAATTGAATTTATGTTAAATGCCATGTGTTTTATATTCTTTATTGAATAGTAGGTTTTTTCTCAACAAAAAGATTAAAATACGTAGAAAATACGAAAGTAATTTCCTTAAAATATGTGAAAAAACAGGGTTTATTTATTAACAATAAATGTGGAGCAATTTATTGCTAATGTTGAAGTTCTGAGCCGAAAAAGGTGAAGTATTCAAGGTCCAATAGTTAGAGAATTGAAGCCATAATTATGAAGGAGATGTCATCGTTTGTTTGAAAGTCATCCAACTCGATGAATCCCCGAACACCTTGATCACTAATTCGCAGCCATGTCAAGCTGTTGACCTTAAAAGAGCGCTTTTTCGGGAGGCAACAAACCGAGCTTTCTATCCCCTTTTTCCTATCCATCTCGTTTTGCGTTGTTTCCAGTTGTTTTTTTTTTTTTTTTTTGTTTTTGTGTGTTTTCGGTTTGTTATCAGTGTTTTTAAGTTTAGTTTTGGTTTTTAGCTTTTACGTTTTGAATTTTTTGAAGCCGCCTAGCTAAGGGTTCTAAGTCGGTGCCATGCCTTAATTATAGGATAAGGAGAGATTAGAAGTTTAAAAAAAAAAAAAAAATCGTGCTTAATTCATTTTTTTATATATAATAGAATAAGTTAGGGACAAAAAAGAAAAAATCAGCTAAAATCACATTTCTAGGCCCACCTGCGGGCGCAGCCCTCAAAACCATCTTCCCTATGTCACCCCATTTTTTGAACAGAATGGCTCCCACAATTTTCCTACAGAAGGCTCCTGCGGGGCAACTCCAAATGGGACGTGTTCCTGCGGGTTGGCAGCGAGCCCCCCTGCGACAAATCCCCGTCAGTTTTTTTTCCTTACCTTTTTCGGTGGGCCTGCTATTGTTTGTTCCCGTGTATTTGGAGTCCCCCCCTCCCCTTAATTATTTTTTTTATATTTTTTTATCTTTCTATTTAAAAGAGTCTCTTTAATAATCTCTCTCCCCTTCTCTTATTATATGGATGTCCTTTCCCTTTCCCTCCTTTCTCATACCAACACCATTAAAACCCCTTAACCTTCACGTCGACCTCCAGAACTCAGCTCCTCAACAACGCCAAATCACGTCCAAATTTTGAACATAACCTCCCTGTCACTCCGCTAAAACAATCTCTTGGAGTTAAAAAATTGTTGCTAAAAATCTAAAAAACAGAAAAAATCGCAATCCCTAAAATGTCCTAAAATTTCGAACTAATTTTTGCTTATTTTTTTTTTTTTTTTTTTGGTTTTTCCTTCTTCCACTTTCTGTGCTCCATTTTGCTATCATAGGAGTAAACAGCCTTTTAAAATAAAAACCATGTTTTTTTGAACTAAGCTTTACTGAAGTTTTCATGGTTTTTTTTTAAGTTTTGTTGGTAAAATTAATTACGAACTAATTAATTGGTTTTAAACTTGATTATTGTTTGTTTTATGACTGCATAATTGTTGGTTTATATTTATATTTTAATATTATGCTTCAATATCATGTTTAGAGTTTTCAATTTTTGAGTAATATTATTTGGAAGTTTTGGTGTTTTATTTTGGTGAGTAAGGTTTTTTTGTTGAACTTTTTTTTGAATGATTGTTGATGGTTAAAAGTTTTTTTTAACTGTTAAATTTTCATGTTCTGAATTTTTTCCTTACAGTATGGCTAATAATTTTTGATTAAATTATATGCTTGTTTGGTCTAATTTCATTATAATTTTATTAGTAGCTTCATTGTTGATAAAGGTGTTAATGCTTAGAAATTTTGATTAACAAGTTGCGAACGCAACTTAACCTAGTTAGTATTGATTTTCAAATTTGTTGTTGGAGTTTTTTTGTTTTTAGAATTAATTTTAGTGTTTATAATATTATGATTGAAGTTGGTTTTTTGATGTTTGCTTTGGAGTGAGGTTTGAATTATAAGCTTTTAGGATGATGTATTGATTGTTATCGTAGAAGAAGAAGATGATGCCATTGGAAATTGTTTTTGGATTATATGTTTCCATGTCTTGGTTTTTTCCATGAGAATTTTGTAAGTTTCTCAATGGTTTTTAGTTTGATTTTAACAAACGGGTCATCGCCCCGAAATTTTCCCCTCAAGCTTGTTTGTAAATTTAGCTCTTGTGACCTACAAACTTTTTGCTTGCTTTTGTTGAATCATGAAGCCGTAATTTACTTGCATTTTACTTAATTTTTATTAATGATTTTTCTTATGACATACTACGTATACCGCTATGGCTTTTTGATTTTGATGCTTTAAATTTCTTTAAAATGATTCCTAATCTCTGCTTTTCCATGATCATGTTTTGTAGGATGATGAGGAAATTCCACGGAAATTGGCTTGGTGAGCCCAAAGAAATCCTCAGAACAATCGAATCATGTATATTTCCTAATCTTCATCCTTCCAAAGGGAAGCAACCCTGCATCCGCTAGAAAACACCGCCAACAAACAGGCAAGAGAGGCAAAAAGATAAGGAAAAGCTCTCCAAGCGTACCTATCCCTATCCGTCTACTAGAATTCTTTCACAAGGAGACTTGTGAAAATTTTTTGGGATCACTAATCAAGTTATGAAAGATGCCCCCCTTATCGTATTAGATATGGCCGGTTGGATACATGCTGCCATGACCAGGTCCCTGATGACTAAACCAACAGGTTTCCTCCACACCCATAGATACTCATTCTTTTGAATCCTTATCACCATTTACCATTCCTATGGAACATGGAGAATTCAGTATCGGTCCACAAGCAGAGCATGAGTGGGGACCCCTATTTGACGCGAGCATGGTGGGAGAGAAATTATAGACGACACTTCCCCCACATTTTACTTCCTTTTCTACTACAACTAAGGGAATCGGAGGTCAACACCCGGCCCTCCTGAGACGTCTCCCTTCCGATATGGTGGTTTACTACTACTACTTACTTGTGTTTTTCCTGAGGAGAGCTCGGGCAGTGTAACCCGGATTAGATTAGAACTTGTGTTTGGATAGGTTACAGAAGGATATGCCAGGCAACCTCGTCTACTATAACTTTTGGAAACTTTGGGTTCTTTTTTTGGGCTTGCCCGGTTTTCGCAACAAATGAACAAAACAGACAAAAAAACCCACCAATAGCCAAGGCCTACCAAAACCAAAAAACCAAACCACTAAGTTTACACAAGCATCACATATATTCGGAGTTTACCATCTTCTATAATAGAGGTTCAACACAAACCTACTATTCATTTTTGCAGCAGCCTTAGAAGCCAAAAAGAACACACCTTATGTCCCTATAAAAGAGACTGCAAACAAAACCTCCCTAAAACACTATCCCTGCCATCTTTTGCAATGATCATTAAAATTAGAAGTCTTTTCCCTTAATAGTCAAAATGCAATATAAACATGTTAGTAATTTATGAGCCAAACTTGTACTGTCTAACAGTCGTCCTTTTTTGGCCTACTTTCTTACTTTCTTCATTGGGTTGCAGCTCCTATACTAACTGGAAAGGCCCCCTCTACATGTAAGAGCAATCAAAGCTTTTGACCGAACGGCAGTAGAGTACTCACATGAAAAAAAAATTTGATGATTAACAAGTTAAGGCAGCTAGTTGCAAAGACGACGAAGAGTTAGCACAGACTTGAACCAAATGCTCATTCGTATCTCTAGTCCACGAGTTTGTTATCACTGCTAACAAAAGTGCTGAAGACAATGCTAGTTAAGCAACATTGTTACAAATCCACCCCTCTTTCCAATCCACTCCTAATGACTTTCAGAAATCAACCTGAAACCTGGTGGGCCATCGGTATTGATACAATCACAACTTTTGGTCTTCCAATCCGCCCTATTTTGTTCCACAAGCTCCTAAAACCAAACCTCCAACTGAATCAATAACAACTCTGTACTTGAGAATCTTTCCTGTAACAACCGAAGAGAAGTGTTTTTAGGTAGAGGAGCCTACCAAACAAGTTGGGGCCCCATCCTTACAGTAGTATATATGCACCTACCTTTACCACGCGGAGTTAATCTTGTTTTGTTGCGCCAAAGCCTCCCACCAATAGTTTTAGTCAATGGCTACAGTTGTTTCCATTCAGCCAGTGTGACCACACAACAACATATTCCCATCCCCACTTACCCTTAGAAAACAAACTTGCTGCTATAGAAGCCACAAGAAGTTTTACTAGATGTACTTCCAACATCATCGGTGCAGAAGGTAAGCTCTAAACTAGCTAGCTATTAATATCTCTGAATCACCTTCTTAGGCACAACTAAAAAAATCTGAGCCTAATAAGGTTTTGAACTCCATAACAGAACACTCCTTCATTAATGGTAATTTTGGGGTTATATAACAATATTAATGAACCTGGGCAAAAACAGTCCACAAACAAGCAAACCCAACATGTAGTAGTACAAAATAATTCTTTTATTTGTAAACGTCAAATAGTTTTGAAAAATCTTCTCTCGAAGTAAAAAATCGCCCTTGATTTATATCCTCTAACAGGCTCTCCGCCATTTAATTGAGATTTTTGTCCCACTCATTATCCTAAGGTCCAATTTATGGAGATTTTTACCCACATCTGTGAACGCATAAAACTCCAATATAACCCAAAAACAAGCAATTAAACTTGGCAGTGTTTCGAATCGCACAGTGATTAAGACCAATAACAAAGAACATTTGCATAAAATTAGAAATAAAAAAAATAATTGGCCTACCCACATAATTCTGGGCCTGACAAGTTTAAATGACCCACCCCTAACCCTGAAAGCAGGGATCCACTTCACTCATAATTAAGGTAATTTAATTGACAAAAGTGATAATTAATTAAAAGGAAAAAACAAATTAAACACAATGAAGCAAGAAATACATAAAGGCCTGAAAATTAAAAAACTAAGAAACTTTGATTGATTGATTTAAAGAATATATTGAGCAAGGAAACTTGGAGGGAGAACATTTAGGCCAATAAAAATTATTATTGGAATCCTAAAGTAATGTAAAATTGTGTAAAGAAAAAAATATTTTACAACTAAATGACCAAGGGTATTTAAATGAGAGAGAATAAAAAAGAAGAAAAATTTTCCAAAACCTTTAAAATTTAAGCCACCAGGTAACGAACCGAATCCCCCCCCCCCCCCCCCCCCACCCCCGCCCCCCCCCCCCCCCCCCCCCCCCCCCACACACACAACACACACAAATGGGTCATGCAAAAGTAAGACCAAATTTGTAGAGGCCACCCTAGGCAAGAAGCCCCCCAAATAGAAATGCAATGCTACCTTGCCTTTTTTTTTTTTTTTTTTCCCAGTTCCCTTGAGCAAAATCACAATTATTAGTAAACGATGGCTAGCCCGAGGAAGCCCCTAAAACCTAGCCATGTGCGGTTTGCACTCGTTCCTTTCTTTTTTTTTTTTTGTTTTTTCCAATTAATTTTTGCTTTCTTTTTTTTTTTTTCCAAGTTTTTCGTAGTAACTTGTCTTAAATTAAAAGGATTAGGCTAAATACACTTCAGTTTGTAGTCACAAAACATTCCAACATAATATAATTCCTATCTTTAAAATTGGAATAAACTTTTAAGAACAATCGAGCCAACAATGTCCCGAATCCTACAAAACTCAAAACAAACAAAACAAAACCATACTAGAAAATTAGAGAACTATTCAGTCAAATTAGCTCTAGAGCTGGTTTTAGCATAAAAGCATCGATGAATAGGGGGGGGGGGGACATACTAATATATAGTTTATATATTTATTATCTAGAATCATAAATGTTGAAATTAACACATGATCCAGAAAGAACAATGATTTAAAAAAACCGCCCTTTATTTAATTTTTTTTTTTTTCAAACATCCTAATCAAGGCCAATGATCCAACGCAAAAGCTTTACGTCCCGACCCTTCAGATCCCCCTGACCCGCCCAGTTTCCCCTAAAGATAAGTTTTTAAATAAGGTCAACATGGTAAGTTTTTTTAAAGCTTGGATGACTAGGGTAGCTCATGGGGTGCCACCCCACTCATAGTTTGTTGAGCTTTATAAATCAATATTGCTCCACGCCCTCAACTTCCCCACCAATCCATAGGAATGCAAATGCCAAAAATGTGTTTTGATTTTATGCAAAGTTTTTGAGAGAACAACCCAATCCTCCCACCGCACACCCGCCATCGCCTAAGGGCTTTTAAAATGATTACTCAACCTTTTACTTTTGTTTTACCTCTTGCGACCTGCAAAGTAATACCCACTAGCCCTTGTCAAAGGACTCTTTTTTTCCAAAAGAACTAAAAAAATATGTACATGAAAAACAGGGGATTGTATTAAAAGTTGTAATGTGGCTAGGGGTAGAGTGGATAAAATTTGGGATAATGGGTAGAATGAGGGTTTATAAGCCATATAAAAGGAACCAAAGAATCACCGATTAATATAACGCTCAAAGATCATGTTCCCAGCAAATCACCTCCAACAGTCCATCTCCAACCCAAAAAACAAAAAATAAAAAAAAATTTAACCAAATAGTTTGAACTCAAATCTACCCAAGTAAACAACCTAACTTTTTATATTCGAACTGACAAAAATTTCCCAAAACTAAAACATTTAGTTATAATAAAAATTATTTTACCAACTATTATTTTTGTCAACAATGATGAAAATCAGACATATTCTTGACTTTTTTTGAAATATATTTTTAACATATATATATTTTTTTCCCGGTTTTTTGGATTTTTTCATTTTCGAATTTTTTTCTCCCTTTTTTTTTTTCTCCCTTTTATACTTCCCTTTTTTTTTCCTTTTTTTTTTTTTATTGTTTTTTTTTTTTTTTAATAATTTATTTTAATGTTACTATTTTTTTTTTTTTTTTTCTTTTTTTTTTTTACAACAATGAAATAAGACTAATAACTACTAAAAATTTACGAAGCTCAATGTATCCAATAACATCATCTTAAACCATATAATCACCCATTTTTTTCCCCACAACTAAAGGTCCAATACCATCAAACCCCTTTCCC